>JAVTVY010033193.1:0-15245 GCA_036873755.1 Hanleya hanleyi | reverse complement strand
TACAACCAACTGCGCATGCGCAGATTAACGCGACTTGCATTCAAAAACACACCATTCTGACTCTACCCCACACAAGCTTCACTTTGACACCTCACACGACCCATTCGAACCGTGATTAGCTCATCTCTACCCAAACACACCCTTACATAGCACCCAAAATGCCTGTTTTCTATACTACGACCAGACTGCGCATGCGCAGACTATTGAACACAGACGAACCATTAGTGTAGTCAAGTGCTCCTCCACGAGAGCTTCAAAATAAGACCTCACTCGACCCCATTGGACCATTAGGGACTCACCTAGACTCCAACATGTCCACCCCGTATGGGCCTATGCACCCATAGCCATGCAGTATAGGCCTATGGGCCTACCCAGGCCTCGGTGACTTTTTTCAAAAATTTCACCGATTCACTCCGCAACACTTCCTATCGTGTTCTAAATGACGAGACGAGTAAAACGAGACTCCACAACCCTACCGCAAATGTATAGAAGTGGGTTTCCCAGTAGGATAAACATTGACCCTATACCCCAGTATGGGTCTATATGGGGCTCGGTGACTTTTTTCAAAAATTTCACCGATTCGCACGGGGACACTTCCTATCATGTTCTAAAAGACGAGACGAGTAAAACGAGACCCCACAACCCTACCGCAAATGTATAGAAGTACGTTTCCCAGGGGGACAAACATTGATCCTATACCCTCAGTATGGGACTATATGAGGCTATATCGTACTTTTTAAAAAATTTCACCGATTCGCACGGGGACACTTCCTATCATGTTCTAAATGATGAGACGAGTAAAACGAGACCCCACAACCCTACCGCAAATGTATAGAAGTACGTTTCCCAGGATGGTCCTATACCTCCCATACCCCATATAGGCATTTTCCCGTAATTTAGGATAAAGTCCGTATTCCGTATTTTTTCAGGAAAATTTTTACATACACCCACCCTGGAGCTAGGGGAAGATAACTCTGTTGATAGACAAGCCCCGTTAAGCCCGGCGACCTATATACCCCTCATACCCCATATAGGCATTTTTCCAGGTTTTTCGATAACGTCCGTGTTCCGTATTTTTTTTTTCAGGAAAAATTTTACATGCAGCCACCCAGCCATCAAATACCCCTTCACCTAGGCTTTACGTTGATACCTCACTCGACCCCATTCGACCATTAGGGGCTCCCATAGATGCCAAAACGTCTATTTTCATACCCTTGGGCCACCGCGCATGCGCAGAATGACCCTAATTCAACCCCACACCCAGTCCATCAGATGCCCCTTCATGAATGCTTCACTTTGATACCTCACTCGATCCCATTGGACCATTAGGGGCTCCCCCTAGCTCCAAAAAGGCTATTTTCATGCCCTTGGGCCACCGCGCATGCGCAGAAGGCCGATATGTCAACCCCAAACCCAGTCCATCAGATGCCCCTTCACGAATGCTTCACTTTGATACCTCACTCGACCCCATTGGACCATTAGGGGCTCCCCTAGCTCCAAAACGTCTATTTCCATACCCTTGGGTCAACGCGCATGCGCAGAATGCCGATATTTCAACCCCCACGCCCAGTCCATCAGATGCCCCTTCACGAATGCTTCACTTTGATACCTCATACGACTCCATTGGCCCATTAGGGACTCCCCTAGCTCCAAAACCGCTATTTCCATACCCTTGGGCCACCGCGCATGCGCAGAATGCCGATATTTCAACCCCACACCCAGCCCATCAGATGCCCCTTCACGAATGCTTCACATCGATACCTCACTCGACCCCACTAGACCAGTAGTCAATCTCCTAGCTCCAAAAAGGCTATTTTCATACCCTTGGGCCTCCGCGCATGCGCAGAATGCCGATAGTTCAACCCCGCGCCCAGCCCATCAGATGCCCCTTCACCTAACCTTCAATTTGATACCTCACTCGACCCCATCGGTCAACTAGGGGCTCCCATAGCTCCAAAAAGGCTATTTTCATACCCTTCGCCCGCCGCGCATGCGCAGAAGGCCGATATGTCAACCCCACACCCAACCCATTAGATGCCCCTTCACCTAAGCTTCACTTTGATACCTCACTCGACCCCATCGGACCATTTTATCTAGGGACTACTTTTTCTCCGCGGAAGCCTTTTCCTGAGACCGAATCACCGCCAAAACCGCGGCCAAACCGCATCACCGCGCATGAATACATTTTTTTTTTTTTTTTTTTGCCGGAACTTTTTTTTTTTTTTTTTTGTCAATGCACACCCCCCCAATAACCCCGCAATGCCCGAGTTGTCTCCCTTGCATCCATAGTGTAGAGATGGCGCCACACCCTCAAATGTGACGTCATTTTTACATCCGGGGGAAAATTAACCTTAGTTGCCCTATATATACTACTGACGGTAGAGTGTCCAAATGGTTCAGGGTAGAACAGGGTGTAAAGCAAGGTGGTGTTCTATCCATGAAATTATATATGTATTTTGTTGACGATCTGCTTATGAGGTTAAAATGTAGTAATTGTGGGTGTGAAATACGTGGTGTAAACTGTTCGTGTACTGCTTTTCTAGACGACATAGCGTGTCTAACATTGTATAAAGCGTGTGTCAACAAACTGTTATCAATTGCACACACCTATAGTATTAATTGGCCCTTTGTCTTTGGAACAAAGAAGTCTGCCGTTGTTGTGAAGGGTGAAACAACAGCAGTTAGAGGCGCGCGCCAGACGAATGTGTTCATATTAGGTAAAGAGACTATCGAGGAAGTAGAGGAATACAAACATGTGGGAGTACGGATCGCATCATCTAATATTGGAAAAAGAGATGCCATCGAGAAGGCGATTGGGTCGGCTCGTCGGAAATTTTACGCCACTGTAACCGATGGTTTACGGACTGGCGGTTTGAATGCAATGACGTTATCAACAGTGTATTGGTCTATTTGTGTTCCAGCAATGACATACGGGTGTCAAGTTATGCACCTTGAAAACTGTGATTTAGAGATTTTTGAGAAATCCCACCGAGAAATGGCTAAGCAAATACAGCGAATTCCGACGAATACGGCCAACCCTGCTGCTTTGTCTCTGTTAGGATGGAAACCTATATCCTGTTATATTGATCTAATGAAACTCATGTTCCTATGGCAGATTTTATCGCTCACGTCTGACAATATTTTTAAACGTGTATTTACTATGCGCTATTGTATATTAGAAGCCACTGGCGAACTAAGCAAACAGAGCATAGTTTTTCAACTTTGTCAAATTGCCCAGAATTACGGATTAGGTAACATTGTGTATAGTATGGTAAAAAATGGCATCACTTATTCAAAACAGAAATGGAAATCTATGGTTACACACGCAATAGATAACAAAGAACATGCTCGTTGGAGATTTGAACTACTGTTCTACGCCCGTCTTACTGTTTTTAGGACCGTAGTTCCGCAGTGCAAAATATGTGTCTGGTGGGAGTTGTCGTCAAAATATGGCCACCTCCAAAAACAGTGTCAAACAATGGTAAAATTACTGACAGGCTGTAACGCTTTAAATATCTACTCTAAACCCAATGTTGAACGGCGTCTTCGAATATGTGAAATGTGTGACAGTGGCAGTGTAGAAGACACATATCACTTAATTTGTAATGGATTGTCCTAAGTTTCAATGCGAACGAATGCTGCTGAAGAAAAGAATTACTGATTGTACATTCACCATGTTGTCGCCGCTAATGCAATTCTACATACTGATGGGATGAACTTCCCGATAGACGACATAGATTCAGTAAGACTCGTCTCGTGTCAGATCATAACAAGAATGTACCAATATAGAAATGTTATTATGTACGAGCAATAAGGTTACTGTGTAGTCTCTTTGAAATCGCCAAACATGCGATTAGGACAACATGTATATACCGCTATTTCTCTCATGCCTGTATCGTATGCCATTTAACCACTTGTAATATCACTTTATATGCATAATAACACATATGTATATTTTCTCCTGTTAAGGAGGCAAATAAAGATATATATATATATAAGTAGGTTGAGCGAACGCCGCAATCCGGGTCGATCGCTAGGTGTGATGGATCGCGGGCATCACGCGTGGTGACCCCTCGGGCTATAGCTGAGCAGACGAACACCGCAAACACCCCTCGGACTATGGACACGGTTCGGTGAATAGATAACCTTGAACACCACAACCCCTCGGGCTATGGACTTGAGCCCGAGGTTGGGTTGTGGGACTTGAATCTTGCTGTAATATGGAACTATAGATTTAATTAGGGAACCAGCGTATTCGAATACACGTATTGGAAGTGCCACGAAACTCTCTGTTCTATATTTAGTACACATGAATGAAAAGTGTTCGTAGAAACACGCAAACTGTAAAGCTAGATCATGATACCTGAAACTTACCATGGTAGATCACAGGCCCTCAAAACAAGAGTTTTTGGGGGGGGGGTGTCTTTTCTTTATATAAAAATACACCAAGGTAAGAAACGCACTTTGGGTGAAACGAGAAATAAACGGTTTACCTCCAAACAAAATACATCAGCATATTTTACAATTGTCACTCTATATATTTCCGTTGTCAAATTAGTAAATGTGTGCAATTTTATATCTTTGCCGAACGATTCAAAATCCAACCTGACTGTCCATTCAACCCGGAACAGCGAGATGATGTTCGCTTCTTTCTCAATTCTGATTGGTCAGTCGCAACACGCCTCCGGCAAGAGATGTCACACACTGATCAGCTGACCAATCAGAATCGAGAAAAAAGCGGACCATCATCTCGCTGTGCCGGGTTGAATGGACAGTCAGGTTGGATTTTGAATCGCTCAGCAAAGGTATAAAATTGCACAAATTTACTAATTTGACGACGGGAATATATAGAGAATATACTGTAGAATATGCTGAATTATTTTGTTTGGAGGTAAACCGTTTATTTCTCGTTCCATCCAAAGTGCGTTTCAGACCTTGGTGTATTTTTATATAAATCATAGGGTTATATATAGAGACCCCATATTTCGACACTTCATCGTAATATCATCGTCCACACCCCCCAAAACTAATGTTTTGAGGGCCTGTGATCAAGCATGGTAAGTTTCAGGTATTATGATCTAACTTTACAGTTTGCGTGTTTCTACGAACATTTTTCATTCAGGTATTCTAAATATAGAACAGAGAGTTTCGTGGCACTTCCAATACGTGTATTCGAATACACTGATTCCCTAATTAAATCTATAGTTCCATACTACAGCAAGATTCAAGTCCCACAACCTGACAAATGTCTCAAGTGACTGTTCTCCACCTAGATGCTGAGTAATACGTGCTTGTACACATGCCTGACATGTTGCCCTTTCTCTGCTTTGAGAAAACGGGGCACAGGCATCCATATAGTCCCTCTGAACAGCATGTTATTAGGATCTGAGTTGAAATCAAACTCGCTTCCAAACCAAACACATGCCATATTCCAAGCACCAATTAATGGCCTTTAATATTTCATTGCAACAAAGGCCAACACAATTTAAAATTTGGCAGCGGTTGCCTGGAGGGGATTAACGGATCGGGACTTCTTCTTATTTAGAGAAATGATGCCTGTTCCATATATCTTTGCTCTTTCATAATAAATCGGCCAAAAAGAAATAAAGATAATAAAAGTACGGTTCATTATAATGGGATTCAGACTCTTGTTCGATTGTCGTGCCGAAATTGATTTCTTGGTATCATTGTTTTCGTCATGGTACATACCATACAAATATATTCCGTGCGGCTTCCATTCGCGGATTGGCTTTTAATATAATCAAATGTATGTGGATACTGGAAAACTCGAAATGTCCAGGGAAGAACCTGATGCCAAGGGGCACAAAAACGCGCCTTTTTATTGACGGTTCTATGACGCCATTTTAAATATACCCATGATTCCCTAATGTCATGAAAGTAGTCTCAAAATAACCCCAGTAAGATAATCGGCATGGTCAAGAATATTCATTTTTTCTATATATATTTTTGTCGATTAAAGAACCACGAGAAAAACAGAGTTAACCCCATCAGGCATGTGCGATTTTGATGAAGCTTACTACCCGATATATTTTGATCAAGCTTTAACAGAAATATAACAAATCCAAGATGATCGCCAAAATGACGCCACCTTCCAGGAAGCAATTTTTACGGCCTAGTTTTTTTGACTGAATTTTCGATTTTTTTATTTTTTATCTTGTTTTCGATTTTTTCTTCAGAAAAATTATACGTAAAATAGCGAATAATTAGTTCTACCGAAATAAAAAACTGTTTATGTCATATTATGCAAGAAGAGTGCAAAAGAATGGACAGAAACGATTTAAAAACGCGACTTTCTAAGGACATCTCATGTCCGCCATCTTGGATTTTCTCATGATCACTTGTACCGAGGATCATGCAAGTAGTAGCAATATGACCCCAAACGGACTCTTAGAAAAGCCAGAAAACGTTCAGTTCTCTCGTTCGAGAGAGGATTGACGTTAAACCTTAATTCTCTCTCTCTCTCCCTCTCCCTCTCCCTCTCTCTCTCCTTCCCTCTCTCTCCCTCTCTCTGTCTCTCTCTCTCTCTCTCTCTCTCTCTCTCTCTCTCTATAAAAATAATAAAAATATATAATTTGTTTTCGATGTTTCCGTTTTTTCTATATTGTGACACTCAATATTTTCATATTCCTTACGTCATATTCAACAAAATGATACCAAGATATCCATTTCAGCACGAAAATCGAACGGGATGACATTTCACGACAATAATATAAGGGGAATAACTCCCAGGGAAATGTAATTCGTTGGGCACGGTTACCAGTATTCTCCCCTGAAAGTATTAGAGCGATGAAGGGATCATAGAGAGTATCCTTACCGAGAGAGACGTGCCGTTTCAACATATGAATTTTCTCAATGGACAGATTACAACACAACAAACTGAAGATAAATATTAATAATTTAGTAAATATATACGGCATGCTTCTGAAATACTCATACCCATAGTTGAGTATATTTGATTGGTTGGTTACATTCAGACACTCCCCGCAATGGCAAATAAGAAATATAATGTCACTGTGCCACGAATAAAGACCCTTGTGTAAGATCATTCTTAGAATGGCCACCCCGTCAGCCCGGAGAATGCACTTATACGGAATAATACTCACCCGGCTCAATTTTTCACGACTATATCTAATGCAATATTGTGTAAGTTTATTCGACAAGGTATACGATCGATAGGAGACTGAAATTTACTGCGTCCTTATATCGAGGTAGCCTGCAGAGCTTACGAATGAAGTTATTAACGTTAAATCTACGAGAAAGGGCATACCATTAAAGTATCAGCAGCGGTCATCCATCAAAGTTCGAATCGGTCTTATACTCCAAGGTTTCTTAGACCATGGGTCCGCTTTTCGGTCACAAATTGTCGTAAAATCTTCAACACAAATCACTTATATGTATATATTTTTTGAAAGAGCATGATAAAACGATTATTCTAAGAAGCAGCACCGATATGTTATAGAAGATTGAATCTGGAATATTCTTTTCCAGGCTGGCTTGATTTTCCTAGAAACCCCATTTGAAAGTCTAAATGGTCAAATTTGGTCCAATTTTCAGACAAATTTGTAAGAGCGATTTCAATTTAACTTCTGTCCCGCTTTCCCAGATCCATTGCCAACTTGAGAAAACGAAGAAAAGTGAAGATCAACATATCCGGGGGTTTTTTGTTATATGTTCTCTCCGTAATTGAGTCATGAATTTTACGCAAAGGCAAGGGGCATAACTGAGACGGGACAAGACTTACTCCGTGACGAAGATCACTGTGTAGACGAACCCAGCCATGGATCCGTATATACCCGTTTGTATAGCACTGACAATGCTGAACAAGATGATTTTATAGATGTAAACTATTAAGAAGGAAAGAAGAATTATGATGTAGCAGAAAACAGACGGTCTACCATATTATGAAATTTGACCGGGGTCATTTCTATGAAACTTTGGATAGGAACCGTTTATCGTAATCAGAAAGTGTTTGCTAGTATGGCGGTGTTCAACACTTGCTAGTTGTATGTATTATTGTGGGATATCCGATCGATAACTTTCCCCCTATCACATCTTTGTTTTAATGACTTTTTCCAACTCTAGAAGGATTTTCGAAAACAAAACTGTAAAATAACGTGTACTCAGAATGGACATCCATCCAGCAATATCAAAGCCATGATTGCTTTTTCGCTTTGAAATGACGCAAAAACACCCGGAGAAAATACAAAAAAGAGATGAAAGCAAGTCAAATTTGTAATTTCGCATTAAAGTTTCTTCTAGAAACATGGGAAATGTTTCTGAAATTTCAATAATACATACCCCTTCCGTCCAGTTTGAGCTTCCAATGTGTTCTGTAGTAAAGGAATTAGTTCATGCAAATTTATATCATTGCGATAGGAGCTGAGTGTGCCATATTATCTAACGAAAAGTCAGTTCCGGGGGAGATAACTCATTTATGGTTTTGGCTGTGCCATGCCATCAATAGTATAACAATAGCGACACTGTAGACTCTTTTAAAGTGATCGTAAACCTTCAAGTAATGTTTCCATCAAATGAAAGACCATTGCGAACAGTGTGGGAAAATATTTATTGTATTTTTTACGATTTTATTACACTGCAAATAAAGCATGGTATTCTATGGTGGTCTGTTGCGATCATATCTAGGTCCAGTGACGTCACACTGTCTTAATACATATATTTCATACTTTGAATGGACTTTCCAATGCTTGATTCAAGCTAAAGGTGTATATACTTTGAGTTTCAACACAGACTCACTGTGCCAATGTGCATGTTTCACCAAAATCGGGGAAATTAAATGCAAGATTCAAATTGACTTGACACTTATGAGTTACCATCTCTCAGATTTTGGTGAAACATGCACATTGCAACAGTGAGCCTGTGTTGAAACTCAAAGTATACCTATTATTGCCTATTATTCCACCGAGTTCAATTTTAAAGTTCTTTGAATTGCCGTTTGCTCAATTTATTGGACTGCTTTCGTGGCGCCCTATCTCTTTTCTAACATCTCCATTGCGCTCCATTTACCCCGCCAGACGTATCAACATTTTCTGCAGGATTCTTGCAGATTTCTAGAACTGTTCTGTCTAACTGTTGTATTCATCATAAAACTTCTATTTATCTTGAAATACACCAAACAGATATTAAATATGATTAAACGCGTCAATGCCACTTGAGTTTAAGGTAGCTTTTTACAATTACGTTTGAAACAAATATTGAAGTGTGGCAAGATGTAATCGAGCAATTAACTGGATACCAGTTCTGGTTTATATTGTATTCGGCAGACAAATAATGACCTCTTGTCTCTGAACTAGGAATGATCCACATTCTTCAAAACTCTCAATATCTCCTCGCAACACAATAAACTAAATCTAACGGAATATAAATCATGGAATGTCATTCTAACGAGTAATACTAACGATTTACAAATGTGTCCACATTGTGATTATGCCTGTCTGTTTTGCAGCCATTAAACAGGCTTACCAGGGTCATCAATTGCGCTTTAATTAGCACGTAAAGACACTCATTTTATCCGTCAACATTTTCCTGTGGAGTTCTCTCCCAGAATATATCATGTAGAGTCCAGATCTAATGAACTTTAAACGTAATTTGATTGTCAGCAGCTCATACTTATACTGACTTATGAAACAATGGGTGCGAACAATGGGCATGAACTCAAAGTGACCTTACATGTACATTAAGTTAATGTTAAATTTAGTATTGATACGTTCGGGAATTTCAGGGAAAACTTTTTGAGTTTACTTACATGTAGACACTTTTCGAAACCTTTTACACTTTACATATGTTCCCGCGTATAGAACACACCCATCGTCCATTTATCCACCATTATTAAATATAACAGGAAATCCATCCAAGCCAGGTTTTTTGCCGTTTTTCATGTTCTTTAGAGCGGTGCAAGTTCATTAGGGCGGTGTCTGCATGTTAATGGAGTAACTACGAACGAGCGGTGTCAGTGTTGTTCGTCTATTTGTTGCTATACATTCAAATAACTTTAATCCCGAATTCCCGTTATACTATCTCAAGATTAAAACTTCGGTTTATATGCAAAGGAGTGTTTTTCATATTTTGTCGTAATTTGGACTCCCCAGGGCCTATTGTTTTACAATCAATGACTTTAATTCCAGCGCCAAAATTTTCAGAAAGAATGTTATTGTTGTTGTTCAAATGTTGTCGTGCATTAGTTGAAGTTTGAGCATGTGTGATTTTCTTGTCACAATGATTCGCGATTTCGTTGAAGGTTAATCTGTAAACATACATAACAAAGGATTGTTATTGGAACCCCATGGCCAGGTGGGCTCGGGTATTAAAACCCCAATTTTGACACGCGTCAGCTTATTTAAAACAGGAATTGTCACCTGAGCAGTAAGATTTGGTCTACCAACGGGTGGTCAGGGACCCAGGCCGGCTGATGAATTCACTCACACAAATGTGATTTTCAGTGGTTTCCTTATTTGTTTTATCCCTAGGCTTTGACGTTTCGACTGCCATTAGCATGAGATATTCCTGAAGTTTGAAGACAATCCACATCACTGAACTGGTATAATAGCACAGACAATTTTAGCAAAAAATTCCCAGTGAAGTGTTTGTTGGGGAAGGGCACCACTGACCTTTGACCTATTTAACCATTGATAATTTCAGTACCTGGCATATCGTCTCTCAGTAATGTATTCACTCAAACAAAAAGCAAATTTCGATGATTTCTTGATATTTAGGTCACAGTGGCCTTGCCGTTTGACCTTGCCAATTGTGGTACGCGAAATCTTCGTGGACCCATATCCTGGTCAAATCGGTCAATTTTTGGAAAGTAGGGGAAGTAAATAAGAAAAGTATTCCGTAGGACTTCGCTAGCTATAACTGAAGTAGTCCAAAAATGGACCTGATGAACGTTCCTCGTCGATTTGCTTCATGAAGTCAAATGCCAACCATCGTCTCTGTCAAGTGGATGGATGTACTTGTGCACTGCATCGCACCGCGGTTGGCACAGGTCGTGCGAACATGCCATACAGCCTGTTCCCCTCAACCGGCCCTACACATGATCCCTCTCATCGGTGTCACATAGACACTGTGTAATCCCGACACTCTTATTAAACAATATACCTTGCAGAAACTTATAAAACAGGGCTATATCATCAAGCGCCTCCACTCAAAGTTTCTCAAATTTGACGAAACATATCGCATGCTGATAGCAAAATACGAGCGTAGCGTGCAAGATCTATGGCGTTACGTTTCGTAACTTGTGTCTAATTCCGTTTAACCCGGGGCTAGGCGGCTTATGAACCCATGCACTTCATGATTCTCATGGTGCTCATATGAACAGTCACAATCAAAGCGTGACTGATATAAATCATTCTCTAGATGACGACTTTACAACGAATATTATGGATTAAGAATACTGATCAACGATACGGATTTGATATTTTTGAAACATCATGATGTCTTGCCGGCATCATTGAAAATTTTTGACCGCTTCTCTCTTGCAGGAAACTAGCCTATGTTTATGTATACTATGATTGTCTTTTGGAATTTGGTGCTAATACTGTTATATGGAATAAGGAATATGTCTAGGGATTATGGACGCGGATATTCTTTAATGGACGACGGCTGAATTATGAATGACGGACCTGACGCTTGCAATTCTTCACACTCAGTACAGTCGGCACCTCTTCCCACTTCCCTTATATGTGTTGTAATTATACTCTTCTTTTCCTATAACTGCAGAAGCATCACCTAACATTTTCATCTTTCCAGTCCCTCATTCTCTATTATCGGACCGATTCTGGCAGCAACTCCTACCAAGTATCACCATAGCCACTCATAATTAAATCTCCCGATAGCCAATCACCCTCCCCATCCACTCAACATTTATTATATCACACTGAGACTCTCCCTTTCTCTCCAACCGACTTCCCTCAGTATTTTTTTCATGCCCCCAACACCTATCACATTAGTAGTATACATAGCGTAAATTGATAGAATAGCGCCTCACTGCGCATGCGCAGAACCTGGTGTGACGTCATAAGTGTGTAAAATGGGGCGGTGTGCGCATGCGTGATGTGTGGGAGGTGGGTTGTACCCACCTCCCACATTTGTACCCACCTCCCACATTTGTGGGAGGTGGGTTGTACCCACCTCCCACATTTGTATGGCCGCCATGTGGGAGGTGGGTACAAGATGGCCGCCATGTGGGAGGTGGGTACAAGATGGCCGCCATGTGGGAGGTGGGTACAAGATGGCCGCGAGTACCCACCTCCCACAAATGTGGGAGGTGGGTACAAATGTGGGAGGTGGGTACAACCCACCTCCCACACATCACGCATGATCTGACTTACCTGACCTGACTTGATCAGCCAGCCAGCCCGCCAGCCAGTCCTCCTATGTGGGAGGTGGGACAAGATGGCCGCCAAGTGTCAGTCAGTGCAAGATGTGGGAGGTGGGACAAGATGGCCGCCAAGTGTCAGTCAGTGCAAGATGTGGGAGGTGGGACAAGATGGCCGCCAGTGTCAGTCAGTGCAAGATGTGGGAGGTGGGATATACCATTGTATACAGGTACATCTGACCATTGTATACAGGTGCCTTATACCATTGTATACAGGTGCCTTATACCATTGTATACAGGTGCCTTATACCATTGTATACAGGTGCCTTATACCATTGTATACAGGTACATCTGACCATTGTATACATGTGCCTTATACCATGGTATACAGGTGCCTTATGCCATTGTATACAGGTGCCTTATACCATTGTATACAGCAGAAATTGTCTTTGTAACGTCTTATTGTGACATCATGGCATTATTGTTGTTTTGTGACACTGTGGAACTGTAAAAATTCCATGAATGGAAAAGAATGATAAAACCCATTAGTGCATAATATTGCTGAAATAATGCCAACAGAAAACTCAGAGTCAATTTAAATATTTATTTTTATTGAGCAAATTACAAGAATTTCGAAGAGAAAAGAGCCGAAATAATGTCTGTCTGTCCTGGAAATCAGCTGATCAGCAATAAATCGACATCTCCGTGACCTTCAAGGAGATTTTGACATTAGGTTTTACCCGCTTTTATCACAAATCATTATAAAGAAATTGTCACACCCGGTGAACTCCTGAAACCCACATCCTACCCTGCTAGTCTGGTGATAATAAAATTTAAAGATCACATGTCCAACACATACTCACATAATGAAAGCAAGAATCGAACTTGCGCACCCTCGAGATGAAGGATACCGTCCATGTTTCATTTTTTTGAGGTGTACTGAAATGCTCTCTCTAATTTATGCCCCGGTATCTATTTTCACATCTAGGTTGAAGATTTATATCGACACTGCTACACACTTTTCGACATGTGTTTTCACTTTCGATGAAAGCACAAAACAGTCTAAAAAATGCACCTACGCTAATATTTTCTGGTGTTTTGTAGAATATAGATTCGCGTTCATTTCTATTTCGTCAAGAAAAAATTTTCATCTCGAAAATTGGCAGATTGAAATGCTCTCTCTCTCTCTCTCTCTCTCTCTCTCTCTCTCTCTCTCTCTCTCTCTCTCTCTCTCTCTCTCTCTCTCTCTCTCTCTCTCTCTCTTTTTATGACATGCAAGTATAGTACTAAAGTGTAGCTTACATGATAAAAGAAGTTTAGTCCAGATGTATACCTATATATTCCATACTCCCGGACGTTTGATGCATATCTGGGGGGCTGTTTTTTTCCTAGGTGGGATATAACACACCATGCATTTGTATGCTAATCGAAATTCAGATATTTCCATCGGTAAATCCGGTGTCCAGTATACCACGTGGATGAAATTCAATTCAATTCAATGTATTGTACAAAACACCTTTACGCACTAAACTATGAAGCTAATGATTTTGGTCAGCGGCACATAGATGTTCCCTGGTTTGGTGTCCACATCCCAGCGGTTTTCTGTTTCTTGGCTTGTCACGCATTTTTTCGAAATTCACAGATATTTCCATCGACATATCAGCTGAGCTAACGGCCTCAATTGCCTGTTAGCTCTCTTGTTGCTCACGGTGAGCAAACGTTTCAAGAAATTGATTTCAGTTCCCGCATAACGTCTCCTTCAAGTCCATTTTGAAGAGTCGAGCGTATGAATCGAGTCAAAATAACATGCAATTCATTTGCCTGTCCGGTAAAACTGGTGAGTTGTTGGTTTGCGTTCGCCGCACACACACACTGAGGATTTGGCCTCGCGAGACGAAATTAGTTTAATATTTTTTCTCCCGCCTCGCGGTTCAGCCAATGAACTATTAGAAAAGCATATGTGTGTGCATATTAATAAAACCACGGGCGCCTAAAAAATGAACACATTTCATTACACTGTAGCGAATTGTTGCCATTGCACGTGTGAGTCAGTACGTTTTCATATCCACCTCAAATTGACACGGAGAATTTCATTGCCAGTAAAATTGTAAGTTTATTGCGGAAAGAATTGATATTGCATAAATTCCTGCGGGAAATAGGAAGTACACATATATAAAGAATATTGTCTTCACGTAAAAGTTTGTACATTTCAAAAAAAAAATTTTCAAAACAAAACAAAAAATGTGAAGTAAAACCCGTCCTTCGGATGGGAAAGTTGTTTTGAACTGTAAACAAAAATTTTATTTTGAGGTAGAGGGTGGAGTGAGGTATCATATTGAAGCTGACGTGAAATGCTTCACATTGATACCTCACTCGACCCCATTGCACCACTAGGGGCGCCTCTAACCCAAAAAAGGATATTTTGAAGATTACGCATGCGCAGAATGCTGATAGTTCAACCCACACCCAGTCTATCAGATGCGCCTTCACGTCACCTTCAATTTGATACCGCACTCGACCCCATTGGACCATTAGGGACGCCTCTAACCTCAAAAAGGCTATTTTGATGTTTTGATATTTTTCATATTATCTTCGCGCATGCGCAGAATTACCCTAATTCAAGCCCACACCCAGTCTATCAGATGCTCCTTCACGTCACCTTCAATTTAATACCTCACTCGACCCGATTGGTCCATTAGGGACGCCTCTAACCTCAAAAAGCCTATTTTGATGTTTTGATGTTTGAGATTTGATGTTTTGATGTTTGAGATGAAAAACATCAAAACATCAAAATAGGCTTTTTGAGGTTAGAGGCGTCCCTAATGGACCAATCGGGTCGAGTGAGGTATTAAATTGAAGGGGACGTGAAGGAGCATCTGATAGACTGGGT
>JAVTVY010033192.1:0-15140 GCA_036873755.1 Hanleya hanleyi | reverse complement strand
ACAACGACAAGGCACAGATCCTCCTCACCGCCAACGTGAGTGTCGTACTGAGTCCTATCCTACAGCAAATGCTGGGTCTCGCTCACGCGACCTACACGGGTTCATCCGAGGACCATGGCCAGATCCCGATGGATATGAAGTCGGGTATGTACGGACTCAACGTCAACTCGGACGTAGTCGACAACCACATCGTGGGCGATATCAACACACCTCTGTTACGGGTGGTCCCCATTAAAAAGACGTATGGAGATCAAGTCACCCACAGTTTCACTCACATGCTCTACCTACCCGTACGACAAACCGACATCAACACTATCACGGTGGATATAAGAGATGACACGGGACGACCGGTGGCATTCGAACGAGGAAAAGTGGTGCTGACACTTCATTTTCGACAAGCACGTGCTCTCCGCTTTGTATAATGAAGGTCCCTTACGAGTGCGATGCACGCAGCTATATGGATTATTATGCCCAACAGGCCGGGGGTGGCCTTCCCGTCTTTAGTGGTGCACGCATGCAACGAGGCCATCGGCTGGGGAACATACTCGGGAGCATCGTCAACACGTTCTTGGTGACGCGTGGAGTAAAAGCGATCGGCAAACAAGCGATACGCAGTGGACTGCAAGTGGCCGATGATGTCTTCGGGGGTACGGCACCCAAAGAAGCCTTGAAACGGCGGGCCAAAGAAGCAGGAGGCGTCTTGGTCGCCAAAGCACAACGCACCGTAGGGAATAAAAGACCTGCACCACCGAGACCACGCATCAGTCGACGACCGACTCAGCGACGACGCACATCGAAGACCCAGGATATCTTTTCTTAACCATGTCCTTGATCCACGCAGAGTCCTCCCCCTCCACCAACAGTGAATTTGATTTGTGGACCGTGCCGCCCACACAGACCAGTGCCGAACAGGGATTATGGGTGGAGCATCTCCCGCTCTCCAGCATTAACGAAGCAGGGCCCATCGAGTTCACCATCAGTAATGCGGATACGGCCTATGTGGACTTAGCCCATACGTACTTGTATGTGAAAGCCAAGGTTGTCAATGGGGATGGCTCCAGAATCATCCAAGCTGCAACGGTGGGCCCGACGAATCTCTGGCTGCACTCGATGTTTCAACAGGTGGATATTTTTCTCAGCGACAAACTCATCAGTGACTCGACCAACACGTACCCCTATCGAGCCTACATCGAGACACTGTTGTCGTATGGACGAGAAGCTAAAAAATCTCAGCTGACAGCCGCTTTATTCTACCAGGACACAGTCGAGCACATGGACACGGTGGACAATGAAGGATATAACAAACGGAAGGCTTTCACCGCGAACGGTGCCTCGGTGGATCTCATGGGTCGACTGCACGCAGACATTTTCATGCAAGACCGGTACCTCTTGAACAAGATCCCCATCAAAATCCGACTGATATGGGCGCCTCCGACCTTCGCATTGATGGCCACTAACGTAGACGGGCATGCAGCTGACTATAAGATTGTCATCCAAGACGCAGTCCTGTATGTCCAAAAGTGAAACCGAATCCAGCCGTTCAATTGGGACACATTAAAGCCTTGGAAACAAAACCATCCCAGTATAACATTATTGTTATGCATGGTGAAATAAAAATCAAATCAAATCAAATGGTAATCTAGAACTGACTTTTTTGAAGCCGCATTCCAAAATGCGCAAAGCCCGTATTCTGCAAAATACATAAGATTCGAATCGCACGTTCATAAAACGATATCATGGTTCCATAATATTTTGTTTATTAACGAATTACACCGTAACCGATTCTAAGATATAGTCAAGCAGCACACGTATAGCAAAAATCTGGAGAAAAAAAAACAACATTAATTTGTGTTCCGTTCTCATAATCCGTTGTTCACGGCCTCAAGCGACACAGCCGTTGTTGTTGTTTTTGCGTCTGTAAAGCGGGACTACTTTCGAGCCGATCGTTTGCCAGGAGACTTTCAATCGTTTGCTAGAAAACGTCTGCACCTTTGTTCGAGGTGTGAAAAGACGACCGGCACACTTACCGTAGGTTGCCGGAGATTTCCGGCGATCGTCTTTATCTGACCGGCGTTTTTTAAAAAACGATCAACTCATACACCCATCGTTTGCATCGACGTTTTTTTTCATCGTTTAAAACGTCTAGCAAACGAACGTTGGATGGATACGGTCCCTAAGTCAGACTCAGATATATGTATGTCCATTCATTGTGGTTTCAGCATTATTCAATTGATGACACCTCAGATTATTTGATGACGATGTACTCAACTACTGAGTTTTGTTTCTCCCACAGAATGCAGACGATCATGCGACACCAGTCTGTGAAGGGGAATCTGTCCTTGCACAGTGAAGATGTTGATTTGGAAGATGCTTTTGATGTTTTAGCAGATGCTAATGACCAGATATTAGAGAGAGTGGTTTGTAGAATCTTACCTTATTTTATTAGCTGTGATAGAAGGCAATGGTATTAGCATTGGAAGGCAATGAAATTGGTAGCAGAAGCCAGTGACGCTACCAGTGGAAGGCAATGAAACTAGCAATTGAGCAATGAATATCTATATGGAAGTAGAAATGGAAGATATAGGCAATGAAACCAGCAAAAGTAGTCAATGAAACTACTCTTTCTCACATTATGATGTGATGGAATTTTTGACAAAATATCAGAGCCATTTTCAAAGCAATGAAATTCTTCACAGTATCTATATGTAATTTGTGCAATATTCTGAAATTTCAAGAAAATCTTTTCAGAATAAGAAGAAAAAAAAAAATCTCCAATACCTCGCATGTTATTTTCATAGTGCCTGGTCACTATGTTGCAACATTGCAAGTCAACGTCATTGAGCTTTGAAAATAACATGCGAGGTATTGAAGATTTCCTTTGATTCTGAACAGATTTCCTCCAAATTTCAAAATAAAAATGCAGATACTGTGGAAAACTTCACTTCTCTGAGAAGAACTGGCTCCGATATATAGCCGAAAATCCCATCCCATCTTTGTGTGAGACAGACAGTAGCAACAAAACTCTTAGTCAATGAAACCACTCTATGAAGATCTGTGTTGGTAAAAAGAAGTTCACAGCTAAGTGGTTTGTTATTGGAGATGCCCTCTGTAAGGGGACCATTTGGTATCTTCATGCAAATGTTCAGTATTAAACTGTTGTGCGCACTTGAGATCTGATGGTACTACTATTACCAAGATGATGTGTTCTCTCTTAGCGTAACACTTCACTGTGTGCATGATGCCTCATCAACTGGTTAATTGCAAGGCAATGGAACTAGGATGGTGTGTCTGTGTTGCAATCAAAGACTGGAACTAGCAATGGACACAAGAAAAGTATCAAAGGAAGGGACTGAAACTAGCATTGGGAGACATGGAACTAGCAATGGTAGACAATTAAACCAGCAATGGCAGATACATGCATTAAAACTATCAACTGGAGGCAACAAAACAGGCAATGGTAGATACAGTCAATGAAACTAGCAATGGTCCCATAACCTGATGACGTATTATATATCTCTCTATCACGTGATGAATTGTGTTTTCACTCATCTGTATGACACGTGAAGTTCACTCATCCAGAAATCTAACATGGATTGTGTAACACGAAACCAATTAAATTGTCATTGTCAACGCAAACATGTCCCGCAAGGCGTGAAGGCCTATATGTAACCCGATACACCAAATTAAAGCTTGCACTACAGGCTGTGCCAACTCAGGGACCTCGCGCTGGCAATTAAGTTGATGTCATGTTACACGAGGGAGGTGACAGGCTAATTAAATTGTATAACGATCCTCACCTGTCATTTGATTGCCATGGATGTTGGGGGCCTGCATTGCATCAAGGGATAGAAGTGGTATTTTATTGTCATGGATGTAACGGGTCTACGTCATCAGGTTTCGGGACCATTGCAACAATAAAACTTTCTAAGGATAGCAATGAAACTAGCACTGGGAGGGAATTGAACGAAACCATGAAAAGAAGATACAGACAATAGAACTAGCAATAGAGACAATAAAACTAACAAATGAAATCAATAAAACTATCTGTGGGAGACAATTAAACCAGCAATGGTAGATAGTCTATGAAACTAGCAATGGGGATTTTAACACTAGCAAACAAAAGCAATCAAACTTTCAATGAGAGGCAGTGAAACCAGCAATGGTAGATACAGTCAACGAAACCAACAGTAGAAACAACAAAACTAGCAAAGCAATGCAATGGAACCAGCAATGGATGATACAGGCAAGGAAACTAGCAGTGTGAACAATAAAACTAGGGAAGAAAAGCAATTAAACTAACAATGGGAGGCAATAGAACCAGCAATGGCAGATACAGTCAACGAAACCAACAGTAGAAACAACAAAACTAGCAAAGCAATGCAATGGAACCAGCAATGGATGATACAGGCAAGGAAACTAGCAGTGTGAACAATAAAACTAGGGAAG
The DNA here is from genome assembly GCA_036873755.1 of Hanleya hanleyi. Classification (NCBI taxonomy): domain Eukaryota; kingdom Metazoa; phylum Mollusca; class Polyplacophora; order Lepidopleurida; family Hanleyidae; genus Hanleya; species Hanleya hanleyi. The sequence continues at coordinate 10,694 of JAVTVY010033192.1, read as the reverse complement.
AAAAGCAATTAAACTAACAATGGGAGGCAATAGAACCAGCAATGGCAGATACAGGTGATGCCACTAACAATGGGAAAAATAAGACTAGCAAATGAAAACTGACAATTGAAGGCAATGAAATGAGTAATATAAGATTATAGATGCAGGCAATGAAACTGGCACTGGGGACATTAAACTACCAAATGAAAATGGCAATTGGAGGCAACGAAACCAGCAATGGAAGACACTGGCAATGAACTATCCATGGGGGACACTGAAACCAGCAATGGAAGACACTGGCAATGAACTATCCATGGGGGACACTGAAACCAGCAATGGAAGACACTGGCAATGAACTATCCATGGGGACACTGGAAACCAGCAATGGAAGACACTGGCAATGAACTATCCATGGGGGGACACTGAAACCAGCAATGGAAGACACTGGCAATGAACTATCCATGGGGGACACTGAAACCAGCAATGGAAGACACTGGCAATGAACCATCCATGGGGACACTGAAACCAGCAATTGAAGACACCTGCAATGAACTATCCATGGGGACACTGAAACCAGCAATGGAAGACACTGGCAATGAACTATCCATGGGGGACACTGAAACCAGCAATGGAAGACACTGGCAATGAACTATCCATGGGGGACACTGAAACCAGCAATGGAAGACACTGGCAATGAACTATCCATGGGGGACACTGAAACCAGCAATGGAAGACACTGGCAATGAACTATCCATGGGGGACACTGAAGCCAGCAATGGAAGACACTGGCAGTGAACTATCCATCCACTGAAACCAGCAATGGAGAATACACGCAAAGAAAGCACCAATGGTGACAGTAAATCTAGCAATGAAACCAGCAATGGAAGACACCTGCAATGAACTATCCATGGGAGACACTGAAACCAGCAATGGAGAATACAAGCAATGAAAGCCCCAATGGTGACAGTAAATCTAGCAACGGAAAGCAATGAAACCAGCAACGGAAGATACTGGAAATGAAACTGGCAGTGAGAACAATAAAACTAATGAAGGAAGCAATGAAAGATACAGGCAATGACACTATCCATGGGAGGCATTGAAACGAGCAATGGCAGATACAGGCAATGCAACTAACAATGGGAAAAATTAAACTATCCAATGAAAATGGCAAAACTGACAATGGGGGGCAATGAAACCAGTAATGGGAGATACAGGCAATTAAACTAGCAGTGGGGACAAAACAACTACCAAAGGAAAACATTGAAACAAGCAATGGGAGGCATTGCAACCAGTAATGGAAGATACAGACAGTGAAACTAGCATTGTGAGGTAATGAAACCAGCAATGGAAGATACAGGCAATGAAACTATCAATGTATCAATAGAACTAACAAAGGAATGCAGTGAAAGCACTGGCAGTTTAACCAGCAATGGAAGATACAGGCAATGAAAAGAGCAGTGGGACGAAAAGAAACCAGTAGTGGAATATAGAAGCAAGTACACTAGCATGGGCACAGCAAAACTAGCACAGGAAGGCAATGAAACTAGCAATGGGAAGCAAGGAAACCAGCAGTGGAAGATAAAGGCAATGAAACTATCAGTAGGGACAATAGAACTAACAAAGGAAGGCAGTGAAAGCACCGGCAGTTTAACCAACAATGGAAGATACAGGCAATGAAACTATCAATGGGGACAATAGAACTAACAAAGGAAGGCAGTGAAAGCACTGGCAGTTTAACCAGCAATGGAAGATACAGGCAATGAAACTATCAATGGGGACAATAGAACTAACAAAGGAAGGCAGTGAAAGCTCTGGCAGTTTAACCAACAATGGAAGATACAGGCAACGCAACTATCAATGGGGACAATAGAACTAACAAATGAAGGCAGTGAAAGCTCTGGCAGTTTAACCAGCATTGAAAGATACAGGCAATGAAACTATCAATGGGGACAATAGAACTAACAAAGGAAGGCAGTGAAAGCACGGACAGTTTAACCAGCAATGGAAGATACAGGCAATGAAACTATCAACGGGGACAATAGAACTAACAAAGGAAGGCAGTGAAAGCACTGGCAGTTTAACCAGCATTGAAAGATACAGGCAATGAAACTATCAATGCGGACAATAGAACTAACAGAGGAAGGCAATGAAAGCACTGGCAGTTTAATCAGCAATGAAAGATAAAGGCAATGAAACTATCAATGGGGACAATAGAACTAACAAAGGAAGGCAGTGAAAGCACTAGCAGTTTAACCAGCAATGGAAGATAAAGGCAATGAAACTATCAATGGGGACAATAGAACTAACAAAGGAAGGCAGTGAAAGCACTGGCAGTTTAACCAGCAATGGAAGATACAAGAATGAAAAGAGCAGTGGGATGAAAAGAAACCAGTAATGGAATATAAAAGCAAGTACACCAGCATAGGCACAGCAAAACTAGCGAAGGAAGGCAATGAAACTAGCAATGGGAAGCAAGGAAACCAGCAGTGGAAGATGAGACAAGCAAGCAGATGTAAAAGAACCAGCAATTGAAGATAAAGACAATTAAACTAGCCATGAGAGGCAATGAAATATATAGGCAATGAAATGGAGAATGAGAAGCAATGCAATGAGTCATGGAAGATGCAGGCAATAATACTAGCAATGGGAGTAATATAGCTTCCAAAGGAAGGCAATGAAAGTTCTAGCAAGTAATAGCAATGCAAGTAGAAGGCAATGAAAGTTCTAGCAAGTAATAGCAATGCAAGTAGAAGGCAATGAAAGTTCTAGCAAGTAATAGCAATGCAAGTAGAAGGCAATGAAAGTTCTAGCAAGTAATAGCAATGCAAGTAGAAGGCAATGCAAGTAGAAGGCAATGAAAGTTCTAGCAAGTAATAGCAATGCAAGTAGAAGGCAATGCAAGTAGAAGGCAATGAAAGTTCTAGCAAGTAATAGCAATGCAAGTAGAAGGCAATGCAAATATATGAAAGTAATGCAACTACCAGTAGAAGACAATGAAACCAGCAATAGGAGGTTCCTAAAATAGTATATGGTAGTGAGAGATATCATGGCAATGTATCTATCAGTTGAAGTGGAATGCAGTGATACTAACTAAAGTATAGTACGGTATCACTGTTCACCCCAAAAATTGAAATCAAGCTAATACCTCCTCAGGTCTTAATTTGATTTAACCTGAATATTTCAGAACTGAAAATCGTATATTTATGTTATAAACACATTCACACTCTAGTGTATTTTTTTCACAGGGAAGTAGTTTGGATGAAGCTGCTGGTGTGAAGAAAACAGAACAGACCCTGGTGGTCACCAGCTACAAAGAGCGGAAAACTCCTCAAGCTAGCTGGAACAGAAAGGCAAGGCTTTTAGTTGAAGAAATCTATTGAATTCTAAATGAAAATATCTGCAGAATATCAGATCTTCTATGCAAATTGGATTGGTTGCTACCAGATATATCTTTGATTGACAAACCCTCTCAGTGAAACCATCTCTGGTGTCTTATTTATCAGATATCTTCTTTAAAATTCAAGATGGTTAAGGCCAAACAAAAATAATTAAATGGTTTTTTTGTTTTTTTTTTATATTTTTGGGGGGATGTCGGTGGGGTTTTTCCCCCTTACTTTATTTTTTTCAACTGTTACTGTTCTAATTTATTATTGATGTTTAAAGCCCAAGCAGTAAGCAGCTGTTGTCCATGGAGACATTTTTGTATTGCACTATTTAGCATCGGAATCCAAGCAGAGTCAAGGGCGTAGACAAGGGGGGGCTTCAGCCCCCCCAAATATTGACATCCGGCAAAAAAAAAAAAGAACAGAAGAAAAAGAAAAAAAGAGAGAAAAAAGGAAAGAAAGAAAGAATGAAACAGAAAGCAAACATAGCAGAGAAGTAAATGTTTAGCTTGTGACATATCTTTATCAATTGTTGCATATTACAGGGGAAGTAAAATAATCATCAACAATGCTTATCAGAAGGGCTAGACTAATTGCAATCGGTGAGAGAACAACGCAAAAGTTTGGCGATATCGGACTCAAAGACCCCGTGTGATTTTCTTCGAGAAACGAATAATGTGCTCCAATTCAATCACATATCGCCCATTAGGACGAAAAAGGTCAACACGTTGGCTAAAAAGATTTTTTCAGAACTTTTTCACCATAAACTTTTTTTTGATTGAGATCCCAGTCATTTGTTGAGTATTTATTTATTCACAAACGAGAGATACGAACTCTCGAATAATTTTCCCGGAGAAACCCTAGAAATACAGGTAAAACATCTAACCCAGACACAAAGTCACTATTTAACTGGTGTAAATTTGATGAATATGGATAATTTTCTCTACTATTCCGAGAAAGGACCACTAAGCTTACATTTTGATAAGTTTGGCAACTTCAGAACGAACACCAGAACTCATGCGGTCAACCACGCATCAATGCACCGCCCCTGCTATCTAGGCAACATAGTATTGTCTAAGAAATAACTTGAATTATAGTGCAAACTCCGGATTGAATGATCATTTCACCTTGTATATCACGTAGTGATTGCCACTGTTATAGGATATTTTCGCAAAAAAAAAGTTCAACTTTGACAATTTTTTACCGCTCAAATGCTCCCAGTTAGCGCCAATTTACCATCAATTTTCCAAAAAAATTTTACGCTGCGAGGGGGGATACCCCCCTCTCAGACTCTCCCCCTAAGCCCCCCCAAACTTCACAACTTGTCTACGCCCTTGAGAGTGTATTCAATACTGCCAATAAATCACTGCACAAATGTAAAAAAAATGAACTTAGAAAATAATGTCAATTTTAATAGTAAATAAGCACTGGTGGAAGGATCATTAGTCTTTTCAGAACTGGAAACCACACGAGAACATACAAACCTAATGCTACTGCTGTCAAAACTTTTCTGCTTTCTCGTAAATATTATCCAAATAACTTGACTCTTCCGCAGAATGATATCATGTTGTTGTTGTGGTCGACATCCGGAGAACATCTACGGACATTTTTTTCTTTCCCAACTAAAACACGAAAATTTCACATCGTCGCTGTCTGTTATTTGTCTGTGTACATCCAAAACAGTACAGAGTTCGTCCACAGAAACCATGGTCAGGGGAGTAGGCAAATATGTATTCTATCCAAACGAGTGCAAAGCGGTAGGTATTATATATTTTTATGAACACAAATCCACCCGATGTTACCTAGGTCGAGAGGCAAAAATTTTGCAATAGGAATTTTCGGTTCAATGGCTAAACCCTACATTATCAATATCAGTAGGATTTAGCTTGTTGAACTACGTCGATGTACAGCTTGAATGAATCAAAATTATGCTCCGAAAAATAAATTTTCAATGAAATTACTTTGATATTTGCAATTTTATGCAATAGATCGACACATCTGGCAGGTATTTATCCAGAGTTACAGAAAAAATTTATTCAGCAGGCATTCAGATCTGTCATTGTCAGTTGGGCGGTGGGATATTTTCTTTGTTGCCAAAAATGTCAATAAAAAGGGTCAGGCAGATTGTTGGTGCGGCGGTCCATGAGAAACATTTCATCACTTTTGTTTTTGCCTAACCCAAACCATGTGTAGCTTCTTGCTATTTGGAGTGATAAATTTGGACATAATAGTCATACTATTTTCAGAACATGCAAATACTGTATCAAAACTCTTTTTAAAAAATGGTGTACCATCCACATGAAAATACCTGTAAATTCCAGTCCATCCATCATGTAAATGCCCCAAGATACTATAAAACAACAGTCTGTCTGGCTACATCAATACTTCTAGATGGGAGGCTTCTCAGTCAAAACTGGCCTGAACAATAGAGAATAAAAAGTGTGTTCTATGTTGTAGTCTGTTAGATCCAGCCCTGGTTACAGATTGATCACTGCTCACCATGTCAAACGACCACAGCTCAAATTTAAGGACAAGGTGGACAACAGTAACAAACCATTCTGGCCCATCATCAAGAATAAACCTCATGCATTGAAGTCCCTACAAGGTACCTAAAAAGCATGCAATTTTAACATATCCATTGCTGTGTCAGGAGACATTTCGGCAGGTGAAATTTTGACTCGCGACATTTCAGCAGTTATATTTATTCATTATTATTTTTTCTTTGAAATTGAATTTAAACTCACTAAACTAGATTGAACAACGAGATGTGCATGTTTACATGTAGGCGATATATTATTCATGTATATTCTAGATTCAAAAACTTAAAAGTAAACCTCGAGGGTGATATGGAATGCATTTTTCATCTGGAAATAGGAGAAAAAGTATACTGATTTTAATGGAGATTATTTTTAATTAATTGAAAAAAAAAGTGCTTTTAAGAGACTCAAAAACAGTTAGGCACAAAATTTACAAAAAGTGAATCATTGTTCTGTATGCCCCAAAATAGTAAATACATGTACGGTAATTCCCCTAATAACTCAATCATAAGAAGTTCACTTTTCAATTATCATTCTTCATTCAAATTGAAGAAAAGTCATATAATAACAGAATGTGACACTTTGTAGCTGGTGCCATGAAGAATATTCCCAGATATATGCCATTTTTACTGCACTTCTGTTGATCGAATTATTATGGGAATTTCCTTACTGTTTAATTCATCTACATGTATGGAACTAACAACAAGATTTGCTCCATACATTGTATGTGAACATGAAAATTCTGTTTGTTCTATCTATTTTACTGTATTAAATTAAATTTCAAAGTTATAAACTTTTATAAAATTGACAGCCGAAATGTCGCAGGCTAAAATCTTGTAACCTTTGTCTTGCTGCTGAAATGCTGTGGTTCTCTCTCTTGCATCACCAGCCCCCAGATTGACCATTAAACCCACATAGTATCGTAAGGGCTGTTCCAGAAAAAAGTACATGGGGGGGACAGACGGCACTTCATATATTTACGTATGGGTCGTGGGGTAAACGAGTTATATGATTACATGGGTGGTTGTCTGAATGATAAACTGATTTATGTGGGTTGTGGGTGATGGAAAAGAAAACTAAATTCTGGTGGTTGTTGGGGGATTTAATAAAATTAATAAAAGTTGCACAAAATAAATCTAGAAGGCGAGTTCTTCTTTACCGAATACCTGATGAATTCCTTTTTTTGACGGGTCGCCACAGCAAGAATTGCGTGATCGAGAAGATGTTCGTCTGAATTCACTCATCACAATTTACCCTCGGGGGCGATTATTCTGTTATAAGGAGGCACATTATGTGACACAGGTTGTGTGTGCAGAGGAATATGTTCGAATCCGGGAAATACCGAATGTCGTCATGTGATCAATCTCGACCAATAGAACAGATTTTCAGAATCTCAAGAAAATTCCCGGATTTTCAGTCTCACCCGACCGTGTTGTTGTTGTTGCTATTTTTGTAGCTAATGAATCTCCGTTAAACCATTCTAGCAAACGAAAAATCTTTTGGCTTGGATTTAAGAATGCCTCAAAAATATAAATTATTTGAATAGAATTCGAGTTATGTACCTCCGGCGGTTTGATAAGTTCGAAATAAAAACTGGTTCCCGTGCGTTTATACATTGATTTTCGGCACAGTGCGTTCGCCCCGCAGAGTCGAATTTCCCAAAATAGACTCAGCCGATTCAGCTTTCCTGTAAGTAGGTCAGGGAAAGCTGAATGCCTGTAGCTCTGTCTGCAGTCTCAGCAGCTGAGGGCGTGTTGTTCTCGTCCCGTGAATGTAACTGCAAGCAGTACGTAACCGCGTGGTTGTTGGCGGCAGTTTTCACAGGAAAGTTTCTTTGGCTTACTGTTGACAATGTCAGACGTATATTTGTAGTTTTCAGTCGACTGTGTAAAAAATTGTTTACAGGACGACTGACCTAAAGGACTTTGAAACTGGAGTCAAAAACAAATTTAAATGGTCATGGCTGGAGGAAAAATAAATATCAGTGGCGTCTGACGATATCCATAAAATTGACCTGGCTATGCATTGTTCATGTTGTGCAACGATAAACTGAAATACGTATTAAACCACTGGCAAGAGTGACTTGAATAATCATTTTAAACATGCAAAAAATCTCAAATCTAATAGAATATTTGCGTAAAAGTTGTGCACAGCGGGGCTAAAACGCAATCAGACAACAGATAAAACATGTAAATATATAAAAGGGTTTCCATTTACCCGACATTAAAATAGCCATATTTTATAATAACCATAGGCATGCTGAGGTGTATATATTTTATAGGTGATCAGTGATTCTATAGAACATCAAACATGTATACTAACCCAAGAGGCTGAAACAGTCGTAGACAAATTTTGCGGTTGCTTTAGCCATGATAAAGTTTGAGCCATCAACAAGTTGCTTGAAAATGAGACTTTGCATTGTCTGTTCGCTGCCTAGCTAAGATTCATAGTGTCTCCCTTCCCGCAATGCTATGCCGACGACAAATACATTTCCCGGTTGGTAACTCGAACATCTCCATCACGCACTTATTATTACCTTTGCACCCTATTGGACATTCATTAACTTGAAAATGGCCCACGATGAATAAAAATACCATAATCGATGTTGTGATCATCATCCCCTGTATACACGGGGTCTATTATGACGGAAATGCCCATCTTCTTGACCCTCAATTTCAGGTCATTTTAAGGCTCCATAGGGATAATTTTAACGTCTGTAATTAATATATGACTGACGAATTTCCATTTAGTCTGCCATTTCAGTATTTTATCGCGGTCCATTTTCTCAAGTTAATGAAGGTTGTCGGCATAGCATTGAGGGAAGGGGGTTCATACTCCATGTAAGCATCACGAAACAATGCATACAATAGCCAAGTCTGAGGACAACAATATGTCTAGACTTTAGCCTTTTCAGCTGCACAAAGACTCAGACAATAGCCTCCTACATGAAGTATCTACCAGGAAGGGAGACGCTATGAATCTTAGCTATTCAATGCCTCGCAATCTCATGTTGAGTGGACAGAGCCAAATTCATTTGCTTCCAATAGTGTGGTGTCTACATCACAGGTGTTCAGATTTTTTTTGCAAAGACCCACTCCAATCTCTGATCGAAGAGCGGCACCTTCAATGGTTTGGCTGGGTTGATGTGAATTGCGGAGAAAGAGTTGTTGAGTTTCTTAAGGCAGTAAATTTGGGGGGAAAAATTGGGACAATTCAAACGATTTATCAATGCCCTGGGAACAGAAGTTGGGCCAACACCGGCAACAGAACTGCATGGTATGACAACGAAGAATATTTTTTTATACATATATATATTTGGATGTCCTGTGTATACATGGCAGTGTGACTAACGTCACAGGACCTACAAAATAGGGTTTGATATAATTGAAGTGTGTACTCGAGAGATGACTTGGGGGCCCTGTGTGCTACCATGAGAGAATTTATATAGCATCTCTAAATTGACAGTGGGAACTATTAACTTTTCCAGATGTCATCGCTGGTGAGTCGTTAGCATAGCAACTATTATCACCCTCAGTTCCTATTACCCTGGACACTGATCAGCCCAGCAGTACAGCACGAGGTATTGGGAGGAGAGTCCGAGAGAGCGGGGCACACCCCCCCCCCCCTCCCTCTTCTCGGCATTAGGAGATTTTTTTTTAATTAGCGTAGGGAATGGTGCTCTGTCAGAGCAGTTGAGAAGTAAATGTTTCAAGTCCCAAAATAAGACCGGAAACTGGAAAAGAAACACAAATTTGAAGTGAGAACGGTCAAGATCGGAGATATATTTATTTGGCATTCAACTTCAAGGTACCTCATCTGAAGAGAGTACATAATAATAATCAATGAACAATAAAGCACACACGAAAAAAATAAACAACTGGTTATAGGTTACTGAATTTAAAACACAACGATGATTTTATTATTGATCTCTTCAGTAATAACAGATAATAGGGTCATTGTTGTGTTTAAATTTAGTAATTTCTCTCATAAAATCCAGTAATTTTTTATTTCTTTTTGAGGTAGAACATTTTTTAACTAATGACTGAACTGAAGAAATTATGCAATGTTGTATAGGCTGGATATATAAAACGTGCAGTATAATATGCCTTCAACGGAATTCCAAGACCAGCAAATGAGTGAAAACGGATACCATCGGAATGTGTGTCAACATTACAGTGAGGCTAAAAATAGATTACTTATGAATCTCCAGTTTAATACTAGATTCAAGTGTACTGTTCAACCAGCCATATTATAGATATCTCATAGTACATGTAGGTCTAATAGACTGATTACGACGTACGAGCGAGCGCACACATGCATGTGTGCTTTTAATATAGATATAATTAAAATATTTTTTGGAAGCTGACGTTTTAGAACAACAACAACGACCACCGAAAGCCAACAAATACCCTGACGCTTCTGTGAGAAGAAGTTTTTCAAAGTTGCTTGGCGCTTCTGACAATGATTTATAAAATACATGTACATGTACATGTAAAGTGATACTCGTGGCTCGGTAAAACTTCGCAGCAGACGAAATAACAACCTCCATTCTCCGATAAAATGATTTGCTTCCTTCATGCATCGTGGCATATAGGGCCTACAGCTCGGGAAGCGTGGCGTGGACTATTAGGGAAAACATGGCGGAGCTACCTGGAAACGTATAATGCCGACATATTTTGGCAAGTACCATTAAAGTTACTGATATTTTCGAGTGCTGGGCGCATCATTTTTTTTTTTTTTTTTTTTTTTTTTTGCTTTGGTGCTGGGCGGCCGAAGTTAGTCCCAGGCGCTAAAA
>JAVTVY010033191.1:0-15242 GCA_036873755.1 Hanleya hanleyi | reverse complement strand
TAAAACTACAATACCCAGGAAGTGACCTTTGACCCTGCGCTACTCGGAAGTGACGTTATCGTACGCAGGCACACACACACACACACACACACACACATACGCGGTGCACCCTGCACCCTATAGCCCGTAGGGCGTAGGGTACACTAGGGTGTGGGTGCACCAGGTATGTGTGTGTGTGTGTGTGTGTGTGTGTGTGCCTGCGTACGATAACGTCACTTCCGAGTAGCGCAGGGTCAAAGGTCACTTCCTGGGTATTGTAGTTTTACATCCGGGTCCTCATCTTACATCAGGGTTTTTCCATGTTCGGTCGTATTGACCACTCATTGCCCTGGTGACAAAAACTGGAACTAGTGGGAGATAACTCCGATGATGACGAATGAAACGACGCCCCCTGTTGCCAAATAGAGTCATTTCACTTTAGCTGAATGCTTTTACCTAGAATACAGACAAGGTTCCGAAATATCTACGTCCGTAATTTAAGGTTATGGAGAAAACTACGAAAGCACCCGATTCATCAGAAAGTAATGGCGACTAAGAAACGGCTGCGTGAGGAAGACGATTTATCAAACGATGAAGCCGAAGAATCTACCGCTGAAATACATAAATTCTTAATAAACAGACTTTTACCGCGCGAGTACACAAGGCAACCGATCAAACATGTTGATTAGTTGATTCCGCCACCAGGGCGTATCCTTGCGTTCGTTATCGATATACCCTCAGCTCTTTCACTGAGTTATGGAAATGGAATGAAATTAGTGTTTGGGTACTAGGATTGCTCAGTTTGCATTTTCGTTTTGAAACTGTCATTACTAAATTAATTTGTATTAATAAATGTATACTTTGAACTTTAACAACCGATGTTGCGTTCTTCTTTCTTTCAGCCACCGTCCAGAGTCGTTTCGATATGACTTTATATGGGCGATAGTCGGTTACAACGAGTATCCAGTGATAATAAATATACCATTCATAGATTGGTGCAGCAGTTCTTTATTGTTTTCCACAAAAGTGCATGAAAAGTTCTTAAAATCCACACAAGTCCAAGAATATTTCAAGAATAGTCCCTAAAAGTTCATGAAAAGTTCTTAAAATCCACACAAATCCAAGAATAGTCCAAGACTAGTCCAAGAAAAGTCCCTCACTCACTCACTCACTCACTCACTCACACACTCACTCACTCACTGTCCCCAAAAGTTCATGAAAAGTTCCTAAAATCCACACAAATCCAAGAATAGTCCAAGACTAGTCCAAGCCTAGTCCAAGAAAAGTCACTCACTCACTCACTCACTCACTGTCCCCAAAAGTTCATGAAAAGTTCTTAAAATCCACACAAATCCAAGAATAGTCCAAGACTAGTCCAAGAAAAGTCCCTCACTCACTCACTCACTCACTCACTCACACACTCACTCACTCACTGTCCCCAAAAGTTCATGAAAAGTTCCTAAAATCCACACAAATCCAAGAATAGTCCAAGACTAGTCCAAGAAAAGTCCCTCACTGACTCACTAACTGACTCACTCACTCACTGTCCCCAAAAGTTCATGAAAAGTTCCTAAAATCCATACAAGTCCAAGTTTAGTCCAAGAAAAGTCCCTCACTCACTCACTCACTCACTCACTCACTGTCCCCAAAAGTTCATGAAAAGTTCCTAAAATCCATACAAGTCCAAGTTTAGTCAAAGAAAAGTCCCTCACTCACTCACTCACTCACTCACTGTCCCCAAAAGTTCATGAAAAGTTCTTAAAATCCATACAAATCCAAGAATAGTCCAAGACTAGTCCAAGCCTAGTCCAAGAAAAGTCTCACTCACTCACTCACTCACTCACTGTCCCCAAAAGTTCATGAAAAGTTCTTAAAATCCACACAAATCCAACAATAGTCCGAGGAAGTCCTCCCCAAAGTTCATGAAAAGTTCCTAAAAATCCACGCAAGTCCAAGAATAGTCCCTCAAAGTTCATGAAAAGTTCCTAAAAATACACGCTGTGCAGTATTGGCAAGCTTCTATATTGATTGTGTATATAGCAGTACGGGGGTTTTCCGGTTTGATTTAATCTCCGGAAGTGAAGGGGAATTATTTAGGAGAATGGTCGTTCGACTTCTTATACCCACATTCCAATCATCCCCATTATAAACGGGTCGTGTTTCAACGACCCCATCTACGGCGAATACAGTCTCCAAACTAGGCCAACCGGAACTACCTAAAATGTCCGCATTTTCTCGTACGAATCCGGCCCACGTAGAGTTGTTAGCCTATAAAAAATATAGAGTTGAAATATTAAAAGTGCGTAGCCCTTGTATTCAAATCAGTTATAATCAAACATTTACAACACCGTTCGCTATGTACATCGTTATATCGACAAAGTCGGTATTATCCGCGAGTAGATCGCGATAAAATTACAATACTTACGGATGATTCTCTAGGTTCGATGATATTTTTCAGTAAATTCGCCATTCCGAAGTAAGCTATAAGTTGAATTCTATTAGAGATATATATATATATTTCGACAAACAATTCTCAAATAATGATCTATCTCACGATATCCCCATTCAACTCCCGCTATACGGTGATTGAATAATTGCCCCAATTAAAGCGATATCGGTCTGTAAATATAAACACTCAAACTCCTCAATATTATCATATGCTAATTGCAATCGAGTTCTGCGCTGGTAGAGTTACCTGTGTGTGCGTGTGTGGAGGAGGAGGAGTCAGGAGGAATGAGGAGGAAGAGGAGTGATGAGGAGGCGGAAGGAGGAGTGAGGAAGAGTGTGGAGGAACAGGAGTGTGGAAGAGGAGTGAGGAGGTAGTGGAGCGCCCGGCTTAGCGCATTGACTCCCTAACGCTGGTGAGTGAGTGAGTGAGTGAGTGTGGTGGGAGATGTTTATGGTGGTGGCGGTGGTGGTGGTGATGATGGCGTTGCTGAGCGCCCGTCTTAACGCAGTAAAGTCCTAACACCCTAACGTCTTTCGTACCTAGTCCCATAATGTCTTCACACACACAGGCTTTGACCATTGGTCCTGGACCCCTGATGAAAGTGATGTCATCACCGGAAGTGACGTCAACACCCAAAGTGGCGTCATCGCCCGCATGTCCACTCGCTGAGCGGTAGTCCCGCACCCTATTCCATATAACGTCAGAGTAAGAAGTGACGTCATCGCTGAAAGTGACGTCATCGGACGCATGCGCACGTTCCTGGTTTTACACCCTGTACCCTATAGCCCGTAGGGCACAGGGTGCGAATGTACCACCAGGGGCATGCGATGACGTCACGTCCGGCGTTGTCGTCAATGAAATATCGCCGATATAGTTACCAAAGTGTCCCATCATCGCAACATGTCCATCTATTTGACCCAGCATCCGCTCTGGTTAAAGTTTAAATAAAGAAGAGGTCAATTCTTTATGTCGTCGCTAGAGGGCAGTGAGGCTCAGCGCCCATCATACTCAGTGGCAGCGCATCAACCCGAGTCAACGGTGCCAGAGGCAGCTCAGATAGAGCACCCGCTAACTTCAGCTGAACGGGACTCTATCCAGCTAATACAGGCAGTTCCCATACAGGGGGTCTCATTAATATTGGTCACATACCACCATTTAAATTTTGGGTTAAAGATTATAATGAGGACTTGACTTTCTGTTGAACAGTGATTGGACGTTATATCTGACTCGACCAGAAATGGTTTGTGATGTACTGGTATTTTAAAATGTTGCTATAATATTCGATTCTGAAAATAGCATAATCACCTTTTCAGATATTAATAGATAAAAAATCTGGGCCAGTTTGATTGGCCACCTCCAAACGGGATCTCTGGCACTAGTATCTCGAAAAAAGGGTGGAGAATGTATGCAAAGTTTTGCAGGCTACCTGGTGTGATGGGTCATTTGTGACAGCGAATATTGTGACTGTAGGGACTACAATTTTCTGAAGATGCGCTCAGTCAATTTAATACATTAAGTAAGACCGTTTTGAGTAATTTATGGCCTACAGCCATCCCCGGAATACTCCATCCAACAAGGGCACGTGACGGAGCTGGCCCAGCATAGCATAGCATGATACTGTATCTCAGATGATGAATTCCCTTTGAAAGATGTTATTTTGAAAAAGACGAAGAAAAGTGAGAGAAATCCCAAAAGCGAAGTAACAATAAAAGAACAAATACTAGTAGATTAAACCTGGAAGAGGAGAGAGAAGATTGACATTAGGAGGAGCAGATGAGAGAAGGAGAGCGATGTAACGGAGGCAGTTAATGCAGTGGCTGGCATATTGTCGAAACTAATATTTTTATTTGTGCGAGCTTATTTATTTATTCATTGAAGGAGCCAACAGACACGAGGTCCAGTAACAGACTCCCATGCAACGCTATATACAGCTTGGGATCGAAATAATCAAAGATGGCGGTCGACACGGCGTACTCAGCTAATTAGAGCACCAGTAAAGAGCCAATGGGTAGACTGCAAATGTGACAAATGGGCTGTGATGACCGTTTCGTATATAATGTCTGGTGCGAGCTCGACATGGCCCCCCTACCAAACTTTCTGCGCTTTCTCCGGAACGACCAAAAATGGAGAGCTGAAACTCCGTGACTTTATAGTTTATCATATTGGAGTCATTTTGAGCCTATTTGCATACCCTCCCGAGCAGAGGATCATGGGTAAATTCAAGATGGTGGCTACGTGGGGTACCAGAAAAGTGATGTTTTTGTCATATTTCTTCAAAATTTCTGATTTTCCGCGATGTAAAATGGGCAAAAACTATTTTATTTCACATCAAATTAATATTTACTAATTTATCATTCAGTTTTTGTGGAGAAATTGCATAAATAAAAAATTCGGAAAATCTGACCGAAAAATCGCCCCCAAAATGCCGTTTTTGAAAATGACGTCACTGTGACGTCATCAAAGCGGCCATCTTGGATTTTGTTACATTTTCTGGTAGAGCTTGACTCAAGGGTGTAGTGTGATAAGTTTCAGCCCCCTAGCTCAAGGGGTAATAAAAATAATTAGGGGGGGGCCATTTCGCTCCCCAAAAAACCCAGGCCAGATAGGGTTAACCTACCCTAAAACACACACCAATAATCTAACGATTCGCGATATGTGTTGTATCCCAGGTACGCCCCTATTGTACCCGCTCATGTGGCAACCTGGATGACACAACCACACGGCCCCGAACACCGGCATAAGCGGCACTAGATACAAACCCAGTGAGCCACGACGGAAATGCTCTGACAACTCGCATATGGACAATTGGTGAGCTGTGTTGCTGTGATAACTCGCACACCGGGGACCAGCGAGCTGCATCGCCGCCAGATGAAAATGACGGCATTCAACACAAAAGACCAGTCTGCAAGGCCCGATGTCGACCCAGCATCAACTTCCCACAATGCCAACATATAGGCCGAAAGGCCTGCACAGGGGGTGGGCGTCGGGGTCGAAACGTCCACCAGCAGAATCTCGCTATATACGACCAAGGTCTTTCGTGTTGATTCACCTATAACTTATATCGTTACATGTTGCGCCATTTTTCCTACAACCGGATCATCGTCAAATACCCAATGGCAGGAAGTTTACGGATTAGTCCCGTACACCTTACACCCAGGAAAGTTGGGGAAAGAAAGCCGCTGGAAGGGACACTTTTGCGGCGGCGATCAATGGGACTGCAAATTCGGCCTCAAAGTCTCAAATACGTTTTCCATGCTTACTAAACCCTGATAAACAGCTCTAACAGAGCCTCTTCCTTTCATAATACCAGCATCATTGTAAGATAGTCTGTTTTTTCTTAGAATTCACAGCGATATGGTCTCAACATCTGAGGTATCTGTAAACGCAGGGGTTATAATAATTTGACACAGGACTCGGTGGTAAAATATAGATAAAACCAATTGCAAAGGTTTTATTTCGGTAGTCTGTAATAGTTAATATAGTACAGGAGGGTAGCAGTTATGGTACTGAAATATATGGAAAGCAAGGACAAGTCAGTACGTTCCTATGTAAATCGGCAGAACATTATGAAAAGCGGTATTTACAAAGCAGTTATATTATCCAAATAATATAAGCAGAACATATACTGACGAAACGGACGGAAAATACTTTTGAATAGAGGTCAAAATGACCTTCAAGTACCGCAACTGAGCAGAGTAATTTAGATATGTGAGTATATAAGAAAAACAATGCAGAAAACCAGTACACCTACATTATCAAATCAGTAAACAAATTATTTACTAACCTGGTAAAACAGAACCTGCTTTACACCAAAACTACGGGAACCATCTGTGCTGTCCAAACTAACAGAAGTAACCTGTCCAGTTACTAAACAAAGAATGGCTCAACAAACCAGTCCAAGCATGAAGGAGTACCCCTCCTGCATGATAGGAGTAGTCCATTATCTGAAGGGGTATTAGATAGCCCTATCCATGTAGAGGGTGGTCAGGTACTAAGGCCGACTCAAAAGTGGTACTATTACACAGCACCGCCCCACCAAAAAATGTTGTCCTCAACATTCAGAAAAGGACAAAGGAAAAATATCTACAAAATAGAAAATACCTATAAGCAATATACTCAGCACCATATTATTCTACCTTAATGATAAAAATCCCGATTCTATATCTGCATATTCAAAAAAAATATATGGTTAATCCTATATCGACTAGAGTACTACCAGGGAAAATCCCTGAAAATTCCTACAGTGCAGCCAAACGACCTAACTACTACGAAATAGATTAACACCCTATAACTCTTGCCAGTGTATTCAACATTTCTGGTCTACTCACTATCTCTGGACTATCCTTGATCAACGACATAAAATAATCACCCTTGAATAAGCAATCTGGACGAAGAGCAGGCTCAACTGACAACTTCTGTAATTCAAAATCCCCAGAAGCTAACCTTTGAGGAGGGCGTGGATTTTCGGGGTAAAGGGACATGTGGGATGGATTACGGGTGGAGTCTCTATTTCTTGATCAGATGTAGCCGCATCCGGCTCACGATCAACTAACGAACCCTCTGATTCTGGCAAACCACCTGCGTCCTCACATTCAGTCCGCTCAACATCTTCGGGAGAGTCAGTTTCAACATCGGTTTGCGGCTGTGATAATTGCTCATCGTGCCTCTCCTGCTCATGCGACACCACGGGAATAAAAAACAAACTCATCAGAGTCCGGTTCATCTGATTCGTACTCAACCAACGACTCGGATCCGACCGGTAATAGTAAATTACGGTACAGAGTCCGTTTCTTCCCACCCGTCTGAGGCTGTACGACAAATACTGATGTGTTGGCATCGGGCCGGTCGAGGACGACATACACACTATTCTCCCATTTGACAGCTAGCTTATCGTTACGGTGAACCTTGGTATTCTTAACTAAGTCACAATCACCGATGCGTAGAGCATTCCCTCTGACTTTAACGTCATAATGTCGTTTCTGTGTTGATTGGGACAGGGCAGAATTTTGCGAGGCTAACTGAAAAGCGTGGTCCAATCTCTGCTTCAGATTGGATACATATTTCGAATAAGCCTCACTACTTTCCCCAGTAGCGTCACAACCAAACTGGACGTCCACAGGAAGTTTTGGCTCTCTACCAAAAACCAACAGATACGGGGAACAGGTTACCGAATGTTTAGTACAATTGTACGCATGGACGACTTGCCACATGATCCTTCTACCGTGACTTCTTATCATCTGGCAAGGTTCCCAACATATCCAAAAGCGTGCGATTAAATCTTTCACAAACACCGTTTCCCTGCGGACGATAGGGCGTAGTACGCGATTAGTCGATTCCCATCAAAGTACAAAGCTCCTTGATTTCTAGTTGGGATGGCCTCAGCATACTTTGAAAAATGGTCAGTTACAACCAAAATATTATCACATCCGCCAGGGTTCCAAAGAAAGAAAATCGATACAGACGAGTTCCATCGGTTGATTGTATACTTACCAACGGGGCCCGATCAGTATTACTTCCGGTCATGTGATGTAAACACCGATCGCACATCGCCACTTTCTTCTCTACACCCGAGGTCATGCCTGGCCAGAAAAATCTAGATCGGACCAAATCCAAGGTCCGATCTCGCCCCTGATGACCCATATCATCATGGAGGCTACGTAATACATCCACTCGGTACGACCTTGGTAAAACCAGTTGAAACCTATCTCGGTCATCTGGTCTCGTCCTACGGTACAAAACGCCATCTAATAACTCCAACTTTTCTCACTCCCTCAATAAAGCATGAACTTCGTAGGACTGGTCTCTTATGGACTGCTTTGAAGGACGTCGTCCGGCTTTTATGAAGTCCAATACATCTGCTATGTCACGATCATTCTGCCGCTTCTCTATGACATTCTCTTTGGAGATGGTGTTTTGTCCAAGAGGTTCAATCTCCAAAACATCCAAGACCTTTGGGTCCATACAGACGGTTTCAACCAAAGGTTCATCAGCGAATATCGACTGACAAACCACGTGTACATCATCACAGGTCAACACAACATCTATCTCGTCTGGACGTGCAGGAATCCTGGACAATGCATCCACATCGATGTTCCTTTTCCCGGAACGATACGAAATGGAAAAGTCATAAGTTGACAAATCGGCAACCATCGCTGTCCGGTGGCATCAAGTTCTGCAGTTGTTAGCACGTAAGTAAGAGGATTATTATCCGTTCGAACTTGAAAGTGGTGGCCGTATAAGTAGTCATGGAACTTCTGTGTCATCGCCCACTTCAGCGCCAAACACTCTCGCTTGTGTGCCGATTACTTACGTTCAGCTTTCGTTAAAGACCGGAACGCGTACGCAATTACACGCATGTTGTCATCTTGCATCTGATAGAGTACGGCGCCAAGCCCATCCTGACTGGCATCTGTATGCAGGATAAAAGGTTTACCGAAATCAGGATAAGCCAGGACAGGGGAAGATTCTAATTATCTCGTCAAATGCACACTGTTGCACGTTGGTCCAACACCAAGGGTGACACAACTGACCTGTGCCCGACCTTTTCTTCTCTGGTTTACCGAGGAGATCCAGCAACGGTTTCACTATCTTGGAGTAATCTTGAACGTAATGGCGATAAAACCCGGTAAACCCGAGAAATTTACGAAGTCCAGCAACACTCTGGGGTACCGGCCAATTCTTTAAAGCCGTGGTCTTTGCCGGATCAGTTTTCACGCCAGCCTCAGAAATCAGATGCCTCAAGTACAAGACCTCAGCTTGAAAGAATCTGCACTTCGAAAGCTTTAATTTTAATCCGGCCTCGGCAAGACGTTTCAGGACTAATTCCAGTTTTTCAAGATGTTCATCGAAAGTCTCTGAATGGATTATGACGTCATCCAGATAAACGAGACAAACACCCGGCTGTAACCCAGATAAACATCGCTCCATAAAACGCTAAAAGGTACTTGGTGCATTTGTCAATCCAAATGGCATGGAATTGCACTCATAGAATCCCAGAGGACCTGCAGTAAACGCTGTTCGTTCTTTGTGAGCCTCCTCAGCCTCGACTTGCCGGTATCCAGAACGCAAATCAAGACAGCCAAGGCATCAATCGATTCTGGGTCAATTCTGGGTAGATAATAAGCATCGCGGATGGTACGCTTGCTATAATCTAAACATATCCTTAGGCCGCCATCTTTCTTTCGCACAAGTACCAGTGATGACGCCCATGGACTCTGGGATTCGCGGATGACGCCCATGCGCAACATATCCGCTAAGTGCTGGCGAACCTCATCTGACAAACCAATAGGATGTTTCACTAAATTGGTGTGGCCAATATCCTGTTCCCTCAAGGAAAATACAGATCTTCATTTAAGAAGTAACCTGTTAATCTTTAACAGTTGATCAGGGGTCAAACGGCTTTAATCTGAAAATCAAATAACCTAAGAAATTCAGTATCTGTCAGCTCATCAGAATCTGAAGTCTGTTTCACATCTTCCACCGAGATGGACTGCTGCAGCCTACACAAAGGCATACCAGGAGGTACAAGTACACCTTGACCGGCAGTAGTCTGAACCTCCATGATGACGTCAGTAACATTCGAGCCTGCCACCAATTTGACTAGACAGGGAGTGATCACTAAACCTTCCGGTAGCTTCATGGCCGCTCCTTCCGTCACCGCATTACCGTCTGTTGCAAGTCAGGGGTCCGTAAAACACCAGAAATAAGCTTTCTGCTGTTAGCCGAAACAGTAGTCTCCCTTAGACAGCATACAGGATCATTAAACTCCACCCCATGCACCAAACTCTTGTACGCCTTCCGCCAGGAGTCACCCAGCTTCTCTTTTGTGACGTCATTGTGACTTCCCTCAACATGGCGGCTATATCAGAGTTTAATCAGGTTAGTACCGATCAACAACGGCACCTGCTGGTTATAATCTGTATCCGGAAAAACCAAGGTCAGAACTTGTTTACCAACAGATGTACCACCGGAACCATGTGGGAAAGAGACAGTTACCTCAATGTATCCTAAGTAGGGGAGAGAATGCCCATCTGCAGTTTTAATCTCCAACAAATTGTTCAACGGATGTAACGGAAGTTGGTGAAGATGTTGCATGTAAAATTGGTTACTCAATGTAGTGACCATCGATCCGGTATCGATGAGTCCACGGCACGGTATTCCTTCCACGAACGCATCGCAAAGGTTGGAAGCGCCGACAAGCTTGTTTAACACGCGCGTATCGTGGGTATCTATATCGGAGACCGTGCCAGAAACCCCGATGCTCCCCGACGTAACCACCTACATTCCCATACCTATTTTCGGAATTCTGAGAATTCTGATACTTACCTGCAGGTTTCTTTCTCAATGGACATAGTGAAATATAATGAGTGGGATCCCCACAATTATAACATGCTCCCTTGGGGTATGGTGGGCCGTTATGGTCAACATCGTTACTCTGATTCATGATATTCGATGGAGGGGGACATGGAGAAACAGTATATAATTTCTCTAATTTCTGAACCAGACCATCTAAAGCACGCAGTTGTTTGAGAACCTCGTCAACCTTTTTATCGAGTGATATATCACCAATCAACCAATAAAACCTCGAATTCAGCGCCAGCGTTTTTGCTTGGCCATGTAAAAATCTTCAAAAAGTTTCTTTTAGTGTCTACTATGCCAAATACAGAATCAAACTTTGAAATGATTTGTGGCACTGTAATTTGCTCACCCAAGTTCAACAAAATGTCAGCAGCCATACCCTTGAGAGATCTCCTGACAGCTTGCAAAACAGCTGAATCACTATACTCATTATCGCGATTCAAACACTGTAGTTCATAAAGCCAAACCAAGGAAGTTTGGGACTATCGACACGAACACAGTTGGAAGAGGGACGGGGTGGTCGGATACCTCAACGTTACTCCGGTCGACATTAGCTGGAGAGAGAGCTTGTAAAAACTTTAACAGTTGAGCCTTCTGATCCGAATTTAAAGTTCCCAACAATCCTAACATCTGTTCTAAGGGTGTCTGTTTACTACCTAGAGAATCGGTTAGCTTCATCATGAAGTCCATCAAGAAGTTTTGGCTCCCTACCAAAAAGCAACTGATACGGGGAATACCCAGTTACCGAATGTTTAGTACAATTGTACGCAGGGCCTCACTGGAGGCTCCATTGTAAACGCAGGGGTTATAATAATTCGACACAGCACTCGGTGGTAAAATATAGATAAAACCAATTGAAGAGGTTTTATTTCGGTAGTCTGTAATAGTTAATATAGTACAGGAGGGTAGCAGTTACGGCACTGGAATATATGGAAAGGACAACACAGTACGTTCCTATGTAAATCGGCAGAACATTATGAAAAGCGGTATTTACAAAGCAGTTATATTATCCAAATAATATAAGCAAATAACATACTGACGAAACGGACAGAAAATACTTTTGAACAGAGGTCAACATGACCTTCAATTACCGCAACTGAGCAGAGTAATTTAGATATGTGAATATATAGGAAAAACAATGCAGAAAACCAGTAAACCTACATTATCAAATAAGTAAACAAAATATATACTAACCTGGTAAAACAGAACCTGCTTTACAACAAAACTACGGGAACCATCTGTGCTGTCCAAACTAACAGAAGTAACCTGTCTAGTTACTAAACAAAGAATGGCTCAACAAACCCGTCCAAGCATGAAGGACTACCCCTGCTGCATGATAGGAGTGGTCCATTATCTGAAGGGGTATCAGATAGCCCTATCCATGTAGAGGGTGGTCAGGTACTCAGGCTGACCCAAAAGTAGTACTATTACACATCTTATTGTTCATACTCTCCAGAGGAGATAACATCTTCTGCTTCTTTGAACGAGGAGTCCGCACATGATGTTTAGGCCGATCCATTTCTACTGCCGAAGAACAGTCTCTATCACCTCGGGAGGGTCTGAAAGGTTTTAGCTCCGGCATCCCGGTGATGCTCGATACAGAATGCATTCATAATCCTGGACGGAAAAAATATCCCCATCTGATCCAACAGCTGCTGAGAGTGAGTGCATCTCGCCCTTACGCCACACTCTAAGACTGTTGTACGCTAGGGCAATGGTGTTGTCCATCGCAACAAGAGGGCGAAAATACGAGACGAATGGTTCGATGGCGCCAATCACAACAGTGAATTATGACATCTACAGGCTGACCCACAGCAATGTGAACAGACTGAAGGGCAAATCCTGTAAATGGCAGCATCTGAGGTACTTAAGGCATGACTGTGTACAGGGATATCTAGATAAATCTTCCCTAATCTTCCCCTTCACTGTAGCAATCTTGATGAAGATGAAAGACTCCATGCAATAATGGAGTGGAGGTACAAGGAAGGCTGCACAGGATTATGGCCATGCACATCTTGAAGGAAAAAGGAACACCAACGAATAGAAGCCGAGGATTATATCCAGAGGTTCTATGGCAATATGTGTTTCCAATAGTTTGTCGAGCACCAACTGGTCAGCACCTTTTGCTTGCTAGTTCCACCATATCCGCTGAAGTCTTCGAATTCATAGCTCCTATGGGAAAATCCAGTACCGGCCAGACTAGGAAGGGGGTAAAAATTTCGCGCTATGCAGACATAACACAACAGAACTGCTGTTGTTCTGGCTGATATCTCCTAATATAACATTTTCCAGCATACTGACTATGCACTAAAAGGATGCTGTTGTTGTTCTTGCTGCTGCTGCTGCTGAAGCTTGTTTGATTGCTTGTACCGGTACCAGCAACATCGATAGCTGAACATGTCGGGTACTGCATTGGAACTGCAACCGTCAGGAAGTTCGACATTGCCTGCAAATTATTGGCAGTGCCAGGCGCGAGAGCCAACATCGCAATCAAGCTCATTCAAGATGCGACGACATTGCAACCCCCTGCCAAGTAGTGTCCTCCAGAGTGGACACCTGCTTCGCCGACAGTTGAAAATCCAGGCTTAAATGTGTTTGCCATTTTTACGGATATCAGCAAACTCTCACTCTACAGTAGCAGATCTGGTTGCATTGAGCAAATCATGCAAAACCATGAATCCGTTACAACCATGAAAAGAGTTTCTACCGAAAATAGATCAGAAGTGGAATTTTACCATGGGAGGGGACGGGAACCATTTTGAAGAAAATCCTCTTCTTAGGACTAGGCCATCACAGTGACATACGCAGAGAATCTATTGATCCATTCAGAAAGCTCGAAGGTGGAAGAGTCTAAACTCTGGACATTATCAGCTTCAGACCCCATGCATTGCGAAATACACTCAGGTGGGGGTGCCATTCTGGGAAATAAACAGTTCTGCTAAAATCGTGAAGCTCAGGAGGAGTCCAGGAAATAACGCTCACGTGACAACCCGCAAGTGAAGAAACCCAGCAGGAGTGGATGGACCAAAAACCATAATTGACATCACAGCAGCTCAACCTGGTCAGCATTATTGCGGTTAATTAATGCTAGCGGGACTTCACATCCGCCATAAATGGAAGGGACCCCAGGAAGAGGTAACTGTGCAGGAACCTGAACCGGAAATGTATCTTACCATTTTGAAGTGGAAGTGCGTGGATTCTTGGGCCAGTGTTATAAAGCCTGTGTAAGCTTACCTTCCACATAAGTACCATGGTGACCTGTACATTCAACATACTTTGTCCTTGGGAGGTTACATCATGCGTAAGCTGAGCACGCTTGAAATCGAGGCCAAGCACCCGAAGGCCATGGCAGCTTGGGATGCGGGCGTAGATCCCCGACAGGATGTTGGCAAAGCCTGGTAAGAGGGAATTCGAGATCGAGTCAGCTGCTGACGTCAAAGTTGAGACAATGTTGCACTAATAACTGGCATCCGACAATTAATCACTGAGAGCAAGATCAGCGTAATCAGAGACAGCATTTCCGGTAGTCGGCTATCAGGAAAGTACCATAGAAGGTTGTAGCTCGTTGTCACATCTGCCATCAAGTTCGTCCTAAAAGAGGGCATCGCGAGGCTTAAACCATGTATAATACTGAGGGAGATTGTATGCAAACAAAGTCTGGACACCCCGACAATTGGTATACAGCCTGTGTCAGAGACCGAAGCCTGGTTTAAGTATCACCAGTCCAGGTATCAAAGCAGAGGTTGACACCAGATGGGCTTGATCGACATATTTATCCGGAAGAATAATCTGTTGGTCGGCCTCCATCGAGATTCAGCTACACCACTTCCGTCTGCACCATGATACACTTGGAGAATTTGCCACTCACGTCCTGTACGGATCCCACCACAATAATCAGCTTCTTTTTCATGGCTGAAATGAGATGTGGGGAGCATGTAACCGTGAAGTACCCGTGCTTGATGCAAACTATCAACAACGGACACATGATTTCGAAATACTTAGGTCTAACCCGGGAAAAGAACGATCCCAAGTTGTAATGCAGAAAATTATGCTAACATCCTACCTCGCAAAATTGACACTGGAACCAAATGGGCTTGATCGACAGACCCATCCTAAGGAATAATCTGTTGGTCGGCCGTAAGAGCTGGAAGACCGGAAGGAACACCTGGCTACTGACCCGAGATAATTTGCATCGGAGATGAGAAAAATAAGTTTGTCGAGTCGTCGGCGCGAGTCTAATTTAGCCCCTTCAACATCCCGAAGCAGATATACCAGTTTCTCGTGGAAGCCAGCTGCCATTTTAAACGGGATTCTCCCGTGATGCACTCTAGCATTCGGCCTGCAGAGAAGAAAGCACTCACTTTCTCCACGGACACTCGAATCTTAAACGAGAACAGGCCCAAGTACGATTTGTAGAGAATTGAGAGGCCTTGTGGCGGAAGATCTACATCATAAA
>JAVTVY010033190.1:0-14056 GCA_036873755.1 Hanleya hanleyi | reverse complement strand
CAGACTGCGCATGCGCAGACTATTGAACACGGACGAAACATTAGTGTAGTCAAGTGCTCCTCCACGAGAGCTTCAAAATAAGACCTCACTCGACCCCATTGGACCATGAGTGGCCCACCTAGACTCCAACATGTCCACCCCGTATGGGCCTATACACCCATAGCCATGCAGTATAGGCCTATGGGCCTACCCAGGCCTCGGTGACTTTTTTCAAAGATTTCACCGATTCGCTCCGCAACACCCCCTATCGTGTTCTAAATGACGAGACGAGTAAAACGAGACCCCACAACCCTACCGCAAATGTATAGAAGTGGGTTTCCCAGTAGGATAAACATTGAACCTATACCCCAGTATGGGTCTATATGGGGCTCGGTGACTTTTTTCAAAAATTTCACCGATTCGCACGGGGACACTTCTTATCATGTTCTAAATGACGAGGCGAGTAAAACGAGACCCCACAACCCTACCGCAAATGTATAGAAGTACGTTTCCCAGGGGGACAAACATTGATCCTATACCCTCAGTATGGGACTATATGGGGTTCGGTGACTTTTTTCAAAAATTTCACCGATTCGCACGGGACACTTCCTATCATGTTCTAAATGACGAGACGAGTAAAACGAGACCCCACAACCCTACCGCAAATGCATAGAAGCACGTTTCCCAGGGGGACAAACATCGGTCCTATACCCTCAGTATGGGACTATATGAGGCTATATCGTACTTTTTCAAAAATTTCACCGATTCGCACGGGGACACTTCCTATCATGTTCTAAATGACGAGACGAGTAAAACGAGACCCCACAACTCTACCGCAAATGTATAGAAGTACGTTTCCCAGGGGACAAACATTGATCCTATGCCATCAGTATGGGACTATATGAGGCTATATCGTACTTTTTCAAAAATTTCACCGATTCGCACGGGGACACTTCCTATCATGCTCTAAATGACGAGACGAGTAAAACGAGACCCCACAACCCTACCGCAAATGTATAGAAGTACGTTTCCCAGGATGGTGCTATACCTCCCATACCCCATATAGGCATTTTCCCGTAATTTAGGATAAAGTCCGTATTCCGTATTTTTTCAGGAAATTTTTTACATACACCCACCCTGGAACTAGGGGAAGATAACTCTGTTGATAGACAAGCCCTGTTAAGCCCGGCGACCTATATACCCCTCATACCCCATATAGGCATTTTCCCAGGTTTTTCGATAAAGTCCGTTTTCCGTTTTTTTTTTTTCAGGAAAAATTTTACATGCACCCACCCATGACTGGATGCCCCTTCACATAGGCTTCACATGGATACCTCATAGAACTCCATCGGCCCATTAGTAGCTCCCCTAGCTCCCAAAACGTCTATTTCCATACCCTTGGGCCACCGCTCATGCGCAGAAGGCCGATATGTCAACCCCACACCCAGTCCATTAGATGCCCCTTCATGAATGCTTCACTTTGATACCTCACTCGACCCCATCGGTCCACTAGGGGCTCCCCTAGTTCCAAAAAGGCTATTTTCATACCCTTCGGCCACCGCGCATGCGCAGAAGGCCGATATGTCAACCCCTCACCCAGCCCATTAGATGCCCCTTCACATAAGCTTCACTTTGATACCTCACTCGACCCCATCGGTCCACTAGGGCTCCCCTAGTTCGAAAAAGGCTATTTTCATACCCTTCGGCCACTGCGCATGCGCAGAAGGCCGATATGTCAACCCCACACCCAGCCCATCAAATGCCCCTTCACATAAGCTTCACTTTGATACCTCACTCGACCCCATCGGTCCACTAGGGGCTCCCCTAGCTCCAAAAAGGCTATTTTCATACCCTTCGGCCGCCGCGCATGCGCAGAAGACCGATATGTCAACCCCACACCCAGCCCATTAGATGCCCCTTCACGAATGCTTCACTTTGATACCTCACTCGACCCCATCGGTCCAATAGCGGTCCCTACAGATTGCCGAACACTTCCACGAAAACCCACGGGTTTGGGACTACTTTCGGTCCGCGGAGGCAGACCGCATCACCGCCAGACCGCATCACCGCGGAGAAATACATGCCCCCAAGGTCACGCCCCATTCACCCCAACCGGAAGTGACGTCATACCTGCGCACAACACTCCTG
Organism: Hanleya hanleyi; assembly: GCA_036873755.1. NCBI lineage: Eukaryota > Metazoa > Mollusca > Polyplacophora > Lepidopleurida > Hanleyidae > Hanleya > Hanleya hanleyi. The sequence goes on along the minus strand of JAVTVY010033190.1, from coordinate 11,929 downwards.
CGCACACCGCCCCAATACCGCCCCAAAACCTCCCCATTTTTTTTCTGCGCATGCGCAGTGAGGCGCTAAATTGCCAATTTAGCTTTTGTATACTACTAACGCATCTCCGGCAATCTAGGATCCCGGAGCTTCCGGGGCCTAGGCGGCCCCTGGACCCCCGCCTGTTGGGTTGTAATAGTGGTCCCCACTATCACGCCACTGGGATAGCCTACGAGGTATATCGACCCAAAGCATTATTATTGTGTTTTCAAGATGACAAGAGAATAAAAAATAATACTGATATTTGACAAATGACGTGTTAGTTTAATTGTTGGAAATCGCTCAGAATGCATCTCAGGCCATCTAAGGTCTCAGAGCTGTATAATATAACCCTAAATCTGCATACATTATGTTCAGATTTAATTCCGGGAAAACGCTTAGAACGCATCTCCGGCGATCTAGAACCCCGGAGCTTCCGGTTCCGGGGCATAGGCGGCCCCTGGACCCTCGCCCGAAGTGCTATGATAATCGACCCCCCTTTGAAAAATCCTAGCGACGCCCATGGTCTGTTACATACTATTTTATTCTGTTATGTGGTCTATGATATACATAAATACGCACTGTAAATATAACTGCGATCAACACACTTGCCTTATATAAACATATACTGCAATCTTTTAATTCTAAGCTACGTTTGTTGGTCTGATATGCATGTGTGAACCCATATTGAATAAATAAAGACAATAATATAGTTTTGGAAACAGTTGACGCTCTCGGTTTATTCTCACTTGGTACGTTATTAGCGGGAAAATTTCAGCAACGGTCTACTAGCATAAAAACAAATTGCATGGATAAAACAATGAGTTTCAATGCACCTGGCAAGTGATTTGTTATTTATTATATGATGGATCATTGAAACTCCATATTCTAAATCTAGTATTCGTTCAAATATTTTTGCAAATATTCTAGCTTTCTTCTCACAGCTATATAGATGAAATCAGCCCAAACAATTTAAACATTTTCAAACGGCGGTTTTCCATATTAGAGGCGGTCACATACCGGTATATGGAAAGATTGGATGGTTGAAAATAACATTACATTGCGATTCAGGAATCGAGACCAAGTAGACAGCCAAACCATGTCATTTATTTAATGGACAAAGTGAGCCCTGTGATATTAGGCAACGGGAGTGCGGGAGTATCTACACTACAAATAAAATGATCCATATGCGCAACAATAAAAAAAGAAAATTTCAGTTTGTAAAATATTGACGCTATATTAATCAAATATATTGCATGGCTTGCCATCGGCTCGTTTGTATTGAGACGGCTCACCCTCCGATCAATTGACTGCTCGAGAAGCTTTAACGCCGGCTCATTTCTTCCGCCATAGGGGATTATCAATCCACAATGAGCCAAAATGATGAGGAGCAATTTTTTTACTCGAAAGTGATGCAACACTGGATCGCAGAAATGGATACATGATGTTCTCCCCTGATTGAAAATTGCATCACCAGTGGCTCACCTCGAATGTACATGTACAGTATCAAAAAATGTTACAAATAGTAACATTGTATCTTTATTTCTGGATCATCAATCCAAAAATCTGTATTACTGATCCAATAATGACAGAGCACTGCATGCAGACCCACAGTGCCGTCAGTGAGTGTCTCAGATTTGTCTCACCACTGGATCAAAAGATCAGTTAATTTTGACGATACAATCAAGTATCTTGTGTGCCTTTTTGAGGATGCACACATCCATTTCTCATGAAGGTGTCTCTCGTCTAGTGCACTTGTGAAGTAAACAAGAATATAAATTTTCAATGATTATTATTTTAGTTCACAAAAGGTTCAGCAGTTCAGAAAATACTTTCCTATCATACTGCTTCTAATGGTATTTTGAATGTTTATTTTATTTAGATAGAAAGTCAAAATTCCTCCAGCATCATGCTACATATAATCCAGTATTACATAGATCAATCATGGTTATTGGGTGAGGAAAGAAAGTGGTCTCGCTTTATCATCATATATTCCCTCAGTCTATTTTTATTGATTCTGGGTACGGCGCATCACGTTGGGCACACCGGTTCTCGTCAGATCACCGAAGTTAAGCAGCGTTGAGCTCGGTCAATACTTGGATGGGTGACCTGGTGCTGTACCGGCTGGGCTGATCAGTGTCCAGAATAATAGGAACTGTGGACACTCTCGTGTTCTGGCACATGTAGGCACCGTCGTGATATGACTGAAACAGTGTTGAAAACGACTTTAAATCCTACTCACTCACTCACTTATTGATTCTGTGTTTCATAGAAGGGAGAGGGAAAAAGTTGGCATTTTGTAATATATGTATATATATACATGGCAGTGTGACTAACGTCACAGGACCTACGAAGTACAGTAGGCATTAGGACTCGAACGCGAACTGAACTCTTGGAAATCTCCACCCCCAGTTGAAATCCTGCCTATATTAAGATGGGCACCGCCCAAGTCGGAATCGCCAGTGATTTTCATCAAAAATCACCAGAAATTTTCATCAAAAGTAGGTCAGCTCAGAACTTGTTGGTAACAGTCTCCTAATGCGCCTTCATTCCAAAATAAATAACGATCGCCGATTTAATTTTACATTTTTTTAATTAAAGGAAACAGATTGAACAATATAGGTTCAGTAGATTTCAATCTTTACGTGTGAAAATACATTTACATCTCTTTAATGGTTTTCAGTGCCCTTGTACAGGATCAAAACAACTTTTTGAATCACATTATTTTCCCAACAATACAACAATTTTTTATATATATAGTACTATAGTAGAAAGGTAGCATTTATGTAGTTTACGGTAATTCAACTCAAGACCAACACCTTCTATGCACAAGATAATAATGACTCTATGTCATTCTCCTGAGCATAACCGGTACAAAGACGAATAAATAGCGTCTCTACATCACGTTGTTATCTAGATATATGAGACAACACATTTTGGGCATCGGCAATCTGATGAATGTACTATTCCGGTTTTCTTGTTTCACATTATATTTTATGGCGGTTGATCGGTGATTTTCTTCATTGATAAACGTTAAACCACCTCAGCTTCGTTATGGAAACAGCGCTGATTGTTTGAGGGTATATGCAGTAGTTAAGATTAACCTCAGTAATAGGGCCATGTGGCATACAGTGGGACAGGGTATTTTTAGCTGTGGGTAATTTGACCTGAATTTGAAGGCTCAAGCCTGGTGTGGCCAATGTAAAATAGGATACACGTTAAAGGCTACAGTTCACATATATCTATAACAATATACTGAAGTGTTAATTATCAATCTAATTTTAATCAGAATTATTTCAGATCAGAACTTGTTGGTAACAATGCCCTAATGCACGTTCATGCCACAAATCAAGGTTCTAATGTCAACGGTTCTCCTTATTTTGCCGACGAAAGGATTCGGATGGACTCACTCACTCATTACCGGACAATTTGCGATCTGTAGCCTACTTCGTAGGAATATATATATATATAAGAAATAAAACTACACAAAATGTAGAGTTAGAGCTAAACTGAATATTGCTCTGCTAAACCGGTTTCGTCCATTTTATGGACTTTTCAATAGCAATAATAAATTTATTCATATGTAAGGCTATATATACATATAGTTGCCTTGTAGTTGAACATGTTAAAACGCATTTTTATATGCTAATTGGAGATATATATATATACTTAGTTTAGCCAAATCCTGATGATGGAATTTCTAACTACTGTAATCAAGCCTCTCTAAACTCGGGCAGCCTGTTAGTAATTATTAGGCTATGAGAAAACACAATATTATACACAATATTATACAATATTGGCTGTCATGGCTGCAGGAGACATCCACTTTCAAAGTTCAATCCAGTGCAGCATGGTTTTACTTCCCAGGCCGAAGAGATCCATAAACATAGATAAATTTCATGATCAGTTTTCAAATTTCAAGTACACTGATTGAAAACTAGAGAATTTAGAACTGTTAATATTATGTATGTTATGGGAAAACATAATATATTGGCTATATTAGCACATAGAATATAACATACCTACATGGAAGGAAATAGCTTTACTGTCCAAATGGAACGAAATAGCTATACTGTCCAAACTGAACTGCTTCATAAACATAGATGGATTTCTGAACTTGATATCAAATTACTAGCTTAAAGGTTTAAAATTGAAGAATTTAGTACTGTTTAATTTGTTCCTATTAGCAGATACAATTTCCTCATTCATTATTGCAATGAATTTGTGTATTAGATTTTCAAATATTCATTTGGCTGAACATTAGAGAAGTTCTATTTTATTTTCCACTGTTTCGTAACATAAGCGTAAATCTGGATTAAATAATCTGTTCAAATTTCAAGATGATTTGACTAAAAATAGAGCAGTTTATTTTTCAATATTCTACATGTACGTTCAGAACTTGGTGATGAGCCTGAGAGGGAGTGCTACCATTATTCAATTCCATTAAAGAGGATGGCGAGGCCGGGGCGGGGAGTTTATTTTTTGCAGGTGATTTTTTTAACCCTTTGATAACTAGGGAGGTACATGTATCACTTAAGTGAACACTCATTTTTGAAGAGATCACGTGCACACATTCTTGTTCATTCTGCAAATTTACATGATATACCCTCCTAAATGTATCGGATATTCCGATGATGGCGTGTTGGCATAATCCAATTAAGGTAATCTTGCCATGTTTGAAGATAATATGATCTTCTAAATGCACTCTAGTCAACATTTTGCAGACAAATGGGCACCATAACTGATAAATTCTGTAGATTTATAACTGTTTATAACTTCTGTGAGTCAGCCCCCTGACTGCCAAACAAAATATACCATACTCATGTAATAGTAACTTGAGCTGATGTACATGTAACTTATATTTTTGTTACTAAGTCTTTTCTTCTTACATGTATCAATGAGACAGCAAAACTAAGGGACACAACTCATTTTTCGAAACCTGTAACTTACACCGACATGAAAGATGCCAGAATATAAACATTGATCTGGCAGTGAGCCAACAGTAATCACAATTATGAACTCCTCTTTCCTAAAAGCTTGATCATCCAAAATAGTGGTCAACTTGACTCGATGATCCAAACTGTTTTTTTTTTAACTTGACTCAATGATACAGTGAATCACTGGAAATCTGGATTATCTTGGCTCATTTTGTTGGCTCAGTGAGACATTGACTCACTACTGGATCAGTGAGACATTGACTCACTACTGGATCAGTGAGACATTGACTCACTACTGGATCAGTGAGACATTGACTCACTACTGGATCAGTGAGACATTGACTCACTACTGGATCAGTGAGACATTGACTCACTACTGGCTCAGTGAGACATTGACTCACTACTGGATCAGTGAGACATTGACTCACTACTGGATCAGTGAGACATTGACTCACTACTGGATCAGTGAGACATTGACTCACTACTGGATCAGTGAGACATTGACTCACTACTGGATCAGTGAGACATTGACTCACTACTGGATCAGTGAGACATTGACTCACTACTGGATCAGTGAGACATTGACTCACTACTGAGAAGTGAGACATTGACTCACTACTGGATCAGTGAGACATTGACTCACTACTGGATCAGTGAGACATTGACTCACTACTGGATCAGTGAGACATTGACTCACTACTGGATCAGTGAGACATTGACTCACTACTGGATCAGTGAGACATTGACTCACTACTGATCAGTGAGACATTGACTCACTACTGGATCAGTGAGACATTGACTCACTACTGGCTCAGTGAGACATTGACTCACTACTGGATCAGTGAGACATTGACTCACTACTGGATCAGTGAGACATTGACTCACTACTGGATCAGTGAGACATTGACTCACTACTGGATCAGTGAGACATTGACTCACTACTGGATCAGTGAGACATTGACTCACTACTGGATCAGTGAGACATTGACTCACTACTGGATCAGTGAGACATTGACTCACTACTGGATCAGTGAGACATTGACTCACTACTGGATCAGTGAGACATTGACTCACTACTGGATCAGTGAGACATTGACTCACTACTGGATCAGTGAGACATTGACTCACTACTGGATCAGTGAGGACATTGACTCACTACTGGATCAGTGAGACATTGACTCAATTACTGGATCAGTGAGACATTGACTCACTACTGGATCAGTGAGACATTGACTCAATACTGATCAGTGAGACATTGACTCACTACTGGATCAGTGAGACATTGACTCACTACTGGATCAGTGAGACATTGACTCACTACTGGATCAGTGAGACATTGACTCACTACTGGATCAGTGAGACATTGACTCACTACTGGCTCAGTGAGACATTGACTCACTACTGGATCAGTGAGACATTGACTCACTACTGGATCAGTGAGACATTGACTCACTACTGGATCAGTGAGACATTGACTCACTACTGGATCAGTGAGACATGGACTCACTACTGGATCAGTGAGACATTGACTCACTACTGGATCAGTGAGACATTGACTCACTACTGGATCAGTGAGACATTGACTCACTACTGGATCAGTGAGACATTGACTCACTACTGGATCAGTGAGACATTGACTCACTACTGGATCAGTGAGACATTGACTCACTACTGGATCAGTGAGACATTGACTCACTACTGGATCAGTGAGACATTGACTCACTACTGGATCAAAGTCTCATCAAGGCAATCACGGCAAATTACACAAAAAGAGCAACTGATGAATCAGTTTTGGATCATCAAATTTTCTGACTCTGCTATATGGCTCACCAATGGCTCATGTGTGGCTCATTAATTGCATAAGCTACAAAACATTGGATCAAATTATTTGTAGTGTACTTGTAACAGAGTAGATCTAATGCTGTTCAGTACGATATAGACTGGCATATGCATATGTCTTCAATCTGGCGTGACGACAGCAACCAAAGAGAAGCTATATTAAATTCATTAGATCAGATGAGCATATTTTGTGGAAAAGAATTCTAAGAAAGTGATATTAACCGATAATACAACTTTTACATAGAACGCTTTGTATGTACGCATATGTTCAAGTACATTTAAGATATGAAAATTTGAATGCTACAATCAAATTGGCATGCGAGTCTTCCACACGAGTCCCGGAATTCTGCTTCAGCTTTTTCTCAGAACCAATACCAACAGGTGAGCAAGTAAATTCTCCATTGAAAGTCAATAAGGCTTGTTGTCTTTTTTTTCCTGGTATTTCTCAGTGCACTTTATTTTAATCCCAAATTCAGAATACAATAAAACCAAACCAGTTGATCTCAAGGACGAACGAAGGTGTGTAGGTTGTCTTTTCTTATGTCTTATTCATCACAGTCCTTTATAATGACTGGTGTCAACCGTCGGACAATGCTAGCTACATAAAAAAATCGCAATGGTGACACGCATTAGCCGGTACAACTTTATGTTTCTTCATAGGTACGGAGAACTACCTAGGCTTGGAAATCCTGGAAATATGTTGTATAGAAAGAATATGGATCAAGGACAATCATTCTAGTTTGGTTGGTTGGGACTCTGAGATTCCAATACCAGGGGCAAAAAAAAATCCAGTGCGAACCAGTATCTCTTTGGCGGCAGTTATTCAAAAGAACCAAACAAACAGGTGAACACTCTTATCAAAATATTTACTATGCTCACCTTGGCATCGGACGTCGATACAGCGTGTGTGTTCATTTCTATGAACCTCTACAATAGACAGTTGCTGACATAAACAGATTTTGACTGCTATGTCTCTTTGACCCCGATGATCTGCTTGATAAAATATTTTAAGTGCGATGGTAGCCTATTGTGGAGCGCCTAGTTTTAGGATCACAAAATTAGAATAGAATGAAATCGACCTAAGCGATTTTTGATGGCGAAGCGTCAAGGAATCCTTTAACGTAACAGCAATATGTTTCTTTTCAAAGAATGTCAGTTGGTATGTCTTTTGAAAATACATGCATAGCACCATAACCAGATTAACTCTATACCTGGCCTGAAGAGGGGACCGAAAGTGCCCCCCCCCCCCTCCCTCCCCCAGTGATTTTTTTCTCTGCTGCTTCGAAAGGACAAATCCGAAGGAGCCGAAACTTCGTGAATTTAAAGCTTATCATATTGGGATCATGTTGGGCCTATTTCCATAAACCCCGATCGGAGGATGATGGGTAATTCAAATGGTGGCCATGTGGTATCTCAGAATGTCGTTTTTAGCTCGCCGTAGACGAAGTAGGCGAGGTATTGGGAGAGAGGGGGAAAGTGGCGGTGTCGGTGTCGGTGTCGATGTCGGTGTCGGTGTCGATGTCGGTGTCCGGTTAAGTTTTTATGTTTAGCACAACGTTAGACTCAAGCTGGAAGGTTAATGTTTTTTGTTTGGGCTTGACTTAGAATAATTTTGACTTCTTTTGGACTCTGAAAGTTTTCTGGGTTACTCTTTTTTGTTTAGGTTTGGAATTTTGTGTCGCCTTTAATGAAGGACACCATTTCCTTCTGTGACGAAAATGCCCATGGCCTGGAGAATGTCATTTTCGTTCTACGTTGACATCCTAAATAACATTGTGAATGGACCGACAATGGTGGATATTCGCCTTGCCTGTATTAACTGTGCGCTGAAACTTTCAGCGAAGGACGTGTAAATATCCCTGACACGAATCTTGCATCGGAACCGGGCGAGAGAAGTCGAACACTGTTGATCTGACACGAAATCCAACACCGCCTGAGGCTACACATTCGCTATACGGAAGCTGCCATGTTTGTGCGCGCAATGGATTCTGGGAGCCAGAGCTTATATAAGACGCACAGAATGGACGTTCGGTATTCTGTCTCAGACAATCGGCGGGTAAACATCGTGCGGGAGAGCACAGAGACAGGATCGCCGCAAATGCGCCGAATGTGCCGAAAGTGCCGAATTGACTACCGAAACAGCGCCGAACCATCCGCCGAAGGGTTGGAAAGCCGAGAGCTGAGCCATAGCTTGGGGATAATAGATACTAGCACGCACAGTATCTGATGACGAGACGAACCGCCAGACGGGGATAAGATATTAACACGCACAGTATCTGAAGACGAGATGTTCATCAACGGGGAATATAGAGCACCAAATATCCCACACTGCAGCCCATCACACAAATACCATTTTACATGATTACATATAAGTTGCTCACATACAAGATCGTCGGCCTTAGAGAAGGAATAGATCTAATCACCCTCACCTACACTAGTTACCAACAGGCCTCGGCTAGAGGTGACGGATTACACAAGCTTACATCCACTGTATATATTTACACTGCCGCAGGGCTCGAATTATGCTTGGCCACAAGTCTTGAATGCTGTTACAAATCATTGATATTGATTGACAGTACACTGTAAGGTAATAATACGCTCTCGAGACCAGGACATTATTACCCTATATATATATGCAGACAATCTGAGCCTATTAACTCGCTCTTGGGTCCACGCCGTAGAGGGGCCGCTGCCGGAGGCGGGTCTCCGAAGTCGGGCCGCCGAAGACGTGAGGTCTGCCGAGCCGAAGACGGATCGCCGTAGTCGGGCCGCCGAAGACGTGAAGTCTGCCGAGCCGAAAGGGGCTGCCGCCGAAGACGCTGTGGTGTGCCGTACGGGTCGACGCCGCCGAAGAGCTACTGCCAGGAGAGGCAGTGATACGGAGAGGATTCCAGAGACGATTAATAACGCTTAGATGAACTGGGCCGTGTAATCTTAGACACGGTAGACGTTCCATACAGTCCGGGGCTACGCCTACGACCGGGGAAGAACCAGAGACGCCGCACCATACCATGACGAGAGACAGTCTGGACGAGACTGGGTCGTGACGCATCATAGATAGGGTCTCATGTATATATTGTATATTATTCGTCTTTTTCTTTAAGATAAAGATAACACTTAACGATAACTACATGTACCTCTAGAGTAGGGATCTTTATTACAGGTTTTGTGGGCGTACAGAGCTGTGTACATAGCAGAATACAATATTATTAATTTATTATTGCCTTGGTTGTTTCTACAGGTCCCCCCATCCTACCTCCTCGATCCAGACAAGGTGACAGGTTGAATCGGACCTTCCTCGTTGGCCAATTCCAGTCATACGAGACTGCGTTCACATCAGCCTGACAATTTGCCACAGGGGCCTGAGACCAGGCCGCCTCAAGTCTCGTGTACACCGCAAGGATAGACGTTTTCTGACCGCTCGATCGTCACACTTCAATTTTGGTATCGAATCCCATTCCACATCATGATTTAACCTAAAGTTTTTGCACGAACCATATGTGTCCAGTCATTTCACACCCACATCTCAGACCAAATTTCATTTGTACATGTACATGTGTATTCATAATGACAGGTATAAGCTTACTTTTGGAAAAAAAAGCTAATCTTTATTTCAAGTTTTATAATATAGTTCATCTTTCAATCCAACTTCAACATCACTGACAAAGAAGTCAAATTTTCATAACAATATGTATTGTCATTGCCAGTAATGTGCAACCCGAAGGGCTCGATCTTTAAGCGAAGCTGCATGTTATTGACAAAACCCAAAACGGCGAGCTGCCTGGTTACACATAACCCTTGTTTCTAGTCCAATTCATCATATTTTTCTGACTTTAAAGGACTAGAAAGTATTTTATTTTAGCAAAGCTAATTATTTTCTAATTTCGTATGGTAGGTTTTAAAAGAAAACTCGGAAATATAAATTTAAAAAAAATGGCCCCAAAATAGCCGAAATTGGCTGCCGAAAAGATGACGTCACATTGGCAAACATCTTAGATGTTTTTTACAATTTCGGGTAGAGCTTGAAATATACAATGTGGTAAGTTTCAGTGCGCCAGCCTTAGGGATAACAACAATATATAGGGGGCCCTTTCCAGACCCCCTCCCTTCTCCCCAAACCAAACAATACACCCCAAATCGCCCAGGTCAGACATAGGTTAAGAATACCGACTAGGAATATTGACCAAAATTTCGTTTTGAGCTTATACATTTTTTCTAACCTGGAACATTATGCCTGGCTTCTTACACCGTCAACTATCATTCGGATAGAGCCTCAACTTCGGGCCCTTTAAGTATTGTGTTGATAGATCCGTCATGAGGGCTCGAACAATTATAAAAATAGTATATGACGATATGTAAAAGCTATTTTCTGAGGGCCTAGACCATAATCATGACTTGACTTCCGGTTAAGTTTTATTGGCCATTATACCTGACTGGGCAAGAAATGGTTTGTGATATATTTTAAAATGCTTCTATAATATTCCACACTGACAAATATCCAAACAACCTTTTAAAATCTTAATAGGAAAAAACTCGGGACTAGTTTGAATGCCCGCCTCCCATATTCGCTGTGATTATTTCGGGCGAAGTGACCTAATGTATGGCAGCCGTAGCTCGAAGAAATGGTGGGAATGTACGATGAATTTGTTATATTTTTGAGCGGGTTAGGCTACGTGGCGTGTTGGGTCATTTGTAGCGACGAATATTAGAGAATATAGTTTATCAAGATATGCGCAGCCGATTTACTACATATTAAGTAAGGCTGTTTTAAGTGGTTTGTGACCTGCAATATTACATTTAGGTTGTTTGCACACAACACAAGCTTGAAGGCCTTTATAAAACCATAACTTTCGATGCTATAATTCTTCGTACAGGACGTCAGTAACCAAGCTGCTAATTACGTATTTTAAAACTGCGGTACCCCGTAGTATGCAGTGATGTAGATATATTCCCGAGTTTTCTAACTTTGACAACTCGTGTGCATTGGATATTGCGGCATGAATTTCTCTCCGTTCAGGACTAGGCGCCATTTGAAATGAGCTTAGAGTGTATCAAACTGCATTTTTCAACTTCCAGGTCTAGTTGAAGATATGTGTTACTCGAAAAGGTGGATGAAATTCACTTATATTTACAAT
>JAVTVY010033189.1:0-14985 GCA_036873755.1 Hanleya hanleyi | reverse complement strand
AGTCATTCTCTAAAATGTGGAGCCGAGTTAATACAGTTTTTAATTATCTACCAAACCCTGTCCTCTATGACATAGAACAAAAGAGAAGTTGGGAATAGAACCGCTCAACACAGTCATTTCTAAACATCAAGTTGTACATAAATATTTTTACTTACTCTGTACAAGCTGAGGGCATTTTTGTGGCTCCGATCAACAACCTAGCCAGACAATCTGTCAAAAATTATCCGTCGTCTGGGTAAGGTTGAAGGGTCATCGGAAGCTCGGACTGTGATACAGGCAAAAACAGTTGCTGTTGTAGTCTACAAAAATAACTGGCATGCACTCTATGGAGAAGGGCCTCGTGAGGCACAAAGTGCAATTTTGTTGTTGTTGTTTATCTGCAAATCCGCTCATCTCGATGGGTATCTTTCACTGGTTCTCACAGTTGCCTGGCCTGTGTTATATTCGGTGGTCGAAGTCTACGTATAGTTTTTTTCAATAAATTACAGAAATTAATACAAACATATATACAGATATTTTTTTAAATAAATTTTTTTATAAGTGTATTTCTCTTTCATCTGAGGTTCAATTAAAGTCATTCTCTAAAATGTGAAGCCGAGTTAATACAGTTTTTAATTATCTACCAAACCCTGTCCTCTATGACATAGAATAAAAGAGAAATTGGGAATAGAACCGCTCAACACAGTCATTTCTAAACATCAAGTTGTACATAAGTATTTTTACTTACTCTGTACAAGCTGAGGGCATTTTTGTGGCTCCGATCAACAACCTAGCCAGACAATCTGTCAAAAATTATCCGTCGTCTGGGTAAGGTTGAAGGGTCATCGGAAGCTCGGACTGTGATACAGGCAAAAACAGTTGCTGTTGTAGTCTACAAAAATAACTGGCATGCACTCTATGGAGAAGGGCCTGGTGAGGCACAAAGTGCAATTTTGTTGTTGTTGTTTATCTGCAAATTCGCTCATCTCGATGGGTATCTTTCACTGGTTCTCACAGTTGCCTGGCCTGTGTTATATTCGGTGGTCGAAGTCTACGTATAGTTTTTTTTCAATAAATTACGGAAATGAATACAAACATATATACAGATATTTTTTTAAATAAATTTTTTTATAAGTGTATTTCTCTTTCATCTGAGGTTCAATTAAAGTCATTCTCTAAAATGTGAAGCCGAGTTAATACAGTTTTTAATTATCTACCAAACCCTGTCCTCTATGACATAGAATAAAAGAGAAGTTGGGAATAGAACCGCTCAACACAGTCGTTTCTAAACATCAAGTTGTACATAAGTATTTTTACTTACTCTGTACAAGCTGAGGGCATTTTTGTGGCTCCGATCAACAACCTAACCAGACAATCTGTCAAAAATTATCCGTCGTCTGGGTAAGGTTGAAGGGTCATCGGAAGCTCGGACTGTGATACAGGCAAAAACAGTTGCTGTTGTAGTCTAGAAAAATAACTGGCATGCACTCTATGGAGAAGGGCCTCGTGAGGCACAAAGTGCAATTTTGTTGTTGTTGTTTATCTGCAAATTCGCTCATCTCGATGGGTATCTTTCACTGGTTCTCACAGTTGCCTGGCCTGTGTTATATTCGGTGGTCGAAGTCTACGTATAGTTTTTTTCAATAAATTACGGAAATTAATAAAACATATATACAGATATTTTTTTAAATAAATTTTTTTATAAGTGTATTTCTCTTTCATCTGAGGTTCAATTAAAGTCATTCTCTAAAATGTGAAGCCGAGTTAATACAGTTTTTAACTATCTACCAAACCCTGTCCTCTATGACATAGAATAAAAGAGAAGTTGGGAATAGAACCGCTCAACACAGTCATTTCTAAACATCAAGTTGTACATAAGTATTTTTACTTACTCTGTACAAGCTGAGGGCATTTTTGTGGTTCGATCAACAACCTAGCCAGACAATCTGTCAAAAATTAACTGTCGTCTGGGTAAGGTTGAAGGGTCATCGGAAGCTCGGACTGTGATGTACAGGCAAAAACAGTTGCCGTTGTAGTCTAGAAATAACGGGCACGCACTCTATGGAGAAGGGTTTCGTGAGGGGCACAAAGTGCAATTTTGTTGTTGTTGTTTATCTGCAAATCGGCTCATCTCGATGCGTATCTTCACTGGTTCTCACTGTTGCCTGGCCTGTGTTATATTCGTGGTCGAAGTCTACGTATAGTTTTTTTCAATAAATTATGAAAATTAATACAAACATATATACAGATATTTTTTTAAATAGGATTTTTATAAGTGTATTTCTCTTTCATCTTAGGCTCAATTAAAGTCATTCTCTAAATGTGAAGCCCAGTTAATACAGTTTTTAATTATCTACCAAACCCTGTCCTCTATGACATAGAATAAAAGAGAAGTTGGGAATAGAACCGCTCAACACAGTCATTTCTAAACATCAAGTTGTACATAAGTATTTTTACTTACTCTGTACAAGCTGAGGGCATTTTTGTGGCTTTTGAAAATTTTGAGATTTTTGCATGTCTGTCCATATTTAACTAAGCGACGTCCAAGCGAGCTAATGTACGCACGTTATATTCATATCAAATATGGTACGGCTTGTGTTCAATGAGGCTTGGAATGTTTATATAATTAATTTCCTTCTCACTGTTACACAATGAAATTAAGTTTCAAATCATTTGATTCATCTCTTCGATGTAGATTGTTATGTTTCATTCGAGGAAATAATTTTTAAAGATACATATGACATTTTCTAACTTTACGGCTGGAGTTGTATCACAAAGAGCAAACGGCGTAAACATGCATGCATGCTTTCCCATCTCACCCACGCTCATATGGGTATCGATCGTTCCTATTCGAGGACACACTAACTGATGACCTAGTTCAGAGCCAGTGATTTGCTCGCCCTCCACCCCATTGGATATCAGTTGATTCCTAAGGAAATAAACATTACACATGTAATGACCACCTGCCGAGTGATACATGTGTGAATCGGTCAGACATTTCCAAGGATGCCAAATTCTAACTTAAAACAACCATGCCGGATTTCATTGCTTCACTGAGAATAATTGGATCTAACTTTTACAAAGCCTGCAGCTCCCAATAGCTCCTGGATCTAGAACACATAAATGAAGGGACCTAGTTTATCGGTGCTATGGCAAAAATATCATGTAGAATGGGATTGTGTGGATAATATCCTTGGAAGTTGAAGTCCTGCTGCATGCTTCACAAACATCATCAAAAGTGAAAATTATCTCCCTAGACCAGGTAAGGACTTGAATGTGTGTCTAAAATGATTTAGCTTCTAGAAACAGACTTCATTTCAAATTTTAATTCCAATTCTGCTACATGTACATGTATAAAATACATACAGAGTGAACTGCATACATAATAACACAAAGAACAGGTATATGTATCTCATTACATTCTTATTCAAAGATCAACACCTGGGTAATATTACAACAATACCATGGCGTTATATATTGTTATGATTGACTTAACTTTAGCTGCTGAAGATATTTCTAATTTGAGATCAATGAACAATCATACTAGATTTCATAACTTCATTTATTTTCACAATAAGCAACATAATCGAGATTAGCAAGTGAAGTTTTAAAACATAATATAATAAACAGCATGGGTCTCCTTCAGTTTATTGTAGACAAAAATACCCATGAATATATGTTACCATGATTCAGTCATGATATTACCTGTAATATATTGATGTCGACAAGGTATAAACATAATTATTTGATAGTATTACTAATTGTATGTTGTTTATGATTAACATGAACTTTTTATTTGCTGCGTGGAATTCAGTCATTTGTTCCATAGGGGCAATATTCTCATCAGTCATCACCATTCAATGTGAATGTGATACATGTACAAGTCCATGGTCATTGATACAGTAAGGTGAAGGCGAAGGTGACCTGTAACACCAGTATACAAAATTATACCGAGCGCATTGAATCCTCATCATATGATGTTGAGACAGATCAGAACGAAGTGTCGGTAAAATCAGGTGTGTTTTGAAGAGCATTCTCTCATCAATGATGATGCTATACTGTACACATACAAAATATGAAGTGTTGATGTGTTGGGCCTATAGCACAAAATCACAAGCAAGTTGGTACAACAACTAGGCACACAGTGTCTCATTTCTGCCGCTAACGTGTCGATTTGGGTGAGGGGATCCTCTCAGGGGGAGGTGGGGGTGGGATGGGGCCTAATGTCTCAAGCACTTTTCCAGGTTTTCCATCAATATACTCTATTCCATACCCCAATATTTCAAGCACGTCAAATCAAACAAAAATTATTTGCTGGGAATGTGACTTTCACATCCCTGTCTGGACATGCTAGTGAGGAACCCTCAATCCCAGATTAATTACCATTGATGAAGCTAACGTCCAACAAATGCAAAATTGAGCTTGGCATCCGGCCGTATGTTATTCAGTGATGTATTACGCTACGGACCCTGTTGCCTCGACGGAGGTCTTTGCGCTCATCCGGCGCTTGTTCTTGTTTGACCCTTATTTCACTGTTCCCGAATTTAAACTTTGTCAAACCAAATCCAGTCCTCTAAGAAAATGTTTGAGTAACACGGAACTGAGAGCGTTGATGTTTTCTGAATCGACTAATTATATATGTTATCATACATCTGCATTTATCTGTACTGTATTTAAGAGTATATATTATTACAAATGAACAGCTGGCAAGAACTACCATTCTACAATTATGACGATGGACCTGTAAACGAAGATCAAACCACATCCGATGACTGTTATATGGATGGCTTCGAAAGAATGTGTTTCAATCCTGTACAATTGAATATTCCTGACCAGTCACCTTATTTGACTGATGATAATGATGGCGAACGTTCCCACTGGCACTCGGTTAATAACTTTCAGTCTGATTATTATTTTGAAAATCAAGTTAAATCACTGTTATCTTCTGATTGTTCGCCCCCTAGCAAAACCTTCTCCATATTCCATATCAACGCTAGAAGCCTCAAAAAGCACTACACTGAAATCACTGCCCTTCTTCATAATATCAAGTTTTCCATCATTGGTGTTTCAGAAAGCTGGTTAGACCCAAATACAGAAACTCTGTACGATATACACCAGGCTACACGCCATATCCCTTATCTAGAGAAGCCAAAAAAGGAGGCGGTATTATAATCTACGTACGGAATGACATCACTAAATGCTCAATACGTAAAGACCTATCCACAGCTGATCTTAATAATGAATATGAATCATTATTTGTGGAAGTCACACTTGATAGTAAAACATATGTATTAGGTCTTATTTACCGCCCCCCCTGGAAAATGCCTCAACTATTTCAATGCAGCTCTCACAAACCTTCTAAATATGCTAAAACCTGAAAAAAACAATGTATACTGATGGGTGATTTCAATGTTGATCTCCTAAAGACCCACGGCCCTAGCAAACAATTCTTTGAAACGTTAAAATCATTCTATTTTTATCCCAAAATAACAAAACCTACTCGGGTAAAATCACAATCAGCTACTGGAAGTCACACTTGATAGTAAAACATATGTATTAGGTCTTATTTACCGCCCCCCTGGAAAATGCCTCAACTATTTCAATGCAGCTCTCACAAACCTTCTAAATATGCTAAAATCTGAAAAAAAAAACAATGTATACTGATGGGTGATTTCAATGTTGATCTCCTAAAGACCCACGGCCCTAGCAAACAATTCTTTGAAACGTTAAAATCATTCTATTTTTATCCCAAAATAACAAAACCTACTCGGGTAAAATCACAATCAGCTACTCTCATTGACAATATATTTACAAACTTTCATGACAATGACATTCATTCTGGAATACTACTGTCTGATATATCCGACCACTTTCCTATATTTCACACATTCTCATCTGTGCATATCAGTGTTACACCATCACAAACCTACACATTCAGAGTCATTAATGACAGACAGAAGACATTATTTAAAGAAAGTCTCTGCTCTGTTGACTGGAACTCACTCTCCGACAGCCAGAATCCACATGATACAATCGAATCTTTTCTTCAAACGTTTAACTCAATCTATGACGAATGTTTTCCTGTGAAGGATGGCTATATTAAACAATTAAAAATTCTCAAACCATGGATAACAACAGCTTTACTAAACTCTATTCACGAAAAGAATCGATTGTATCAAAACTACATTAAATCTAAGCGTCCAACTGATAGCATTCAATACAAAACATTCCGAAATAAGTTAAATAACATTCTTAAAAATGCTAAAAGACATTACTACGAGTCGAAATTCAATCAGTATAACGACAATATCCGTAAGACATGGAAAACCATCAATGAGCTGATGCACCGATCAAAAAAATCCACCAGGCCACAATCAATAAACATTAACGGTACTGAAACATACAACACTCAACATATTGCAAATCACATGAATGAATATTTTTGTACTGTCGCATCGGAACTAGCAGATAAAATACCACACACGAACGTTAATCTTGAATCTTATCTGGGTCAGGAATGTTTGAATAATTGTACTCTCAACCCTTGCACTCCGGAGGAAGTTATGCAAGTTATCAATCGGATGAAAAACGGATCTGCTGGCGTTGATGGAACACGCATGTCATTACTAAAACCTGTTGCATATTATATTGCCAATCCCCTTGCTCGTGTTTTTAACCTTTCGTTCGAATCCGGCATTGTACCAGATAGTTTAAAAATAGCAAAAGTTATTCCAATATTTAAATCGGGTGACTCTAATTCAGTCACTAACTACCGCCCAATATCAGTTCTGCCCTGCATCAGTAAAATACTGGAGAGGCTCGTTTGCAATAGAATCACTGCATTCCTCACAGACAACGATACACTCTGTCACAATCAATTTGGATTCCGTCAAAACCACTCTACGACTTCTGCCCTACTATCCCTATATGACAAATTAATCTCGGCCAAATCACAAAAGCAATATAGCGTGACAACCTTCTTAGACTTATCCAAAGCCTTTGACACGGCCAACCATGAAATACTTTTACAAAAACTTTCCCACTATGGCTTTCGTGGCACGATCAATGAATGGTTCACCAGCTATCTGTCCTCCCGGACACAGCATGTCTCCCTTTCCGGTGTACTATCCTCTTCCCATACAATTTCCTGTGGTGTTCCACAAGGCTCCATCTTGGGACCCATTCTTTTCATTATCTATATAAATGACATTGCTAACGTTTCGAATTTACTCGACGTTATTCTATTCGCGGACGACACAAGCGCCACATATTCCAATATAGACTTGAAAACAGCCATGGAGACATCAAACGTAGAAATAAGCAAACTTCTAACGTGGTTCTCTTGCAACAAACTATCTCTAAACGTCCAAAAAACAAAGTATATGGTTGTAAATCCAACAAGAACTGCCAAAAATATACCAAACTTACTTATAGATGGCGGAAAGTGTCCCCCCCAGGCCAGGTAGGGTTAAGCATGGTGTCCAACGTGATCAAACATAGCGGATAAAAACGGCAAACACCGATGGACTAGAACCATTCACTTGGCATTACCACGCGCCCGTCATTTACCCCACAAACCCCACACTATAGAAATCCCAGATTTGCTCCACAGCCATATGTGAACAAATGTATTTCTTAGTAATAATCTTCGTACTGATCGTACTGTTTGAACTGTTCATTTCCTATTCTCGTTTTGGGTGTACACATCTCCTCCATACAAGGTCGGTCCTTCCGCAGAATATGTCACTATTTGTTAAAAATCCAATCTAGCTTGCTCTTTGCTCTTTTTCTCCGAGTAGAGTGTCACATGTTTTCATGCAATATAAGCGTATGTTCGTCATTCACTATTCAGCCGTCGTCATTGAAGAATTTCCGCGTCCATAACCCACAGATCTATACTATATAACAGAATTAGTACCAAATTCAAAAATAAATAAAAACCACAACACTCATAGTATACATTAACATAGGTTAGTTTCTTACAAGAGAGAAGCGATCAATTGTTCCATTGATGCCGGCAAGACATCACGATGTTCTAATAATATCAGATCCGTATCGCTGATCAGTATTCTTAATCCATATGATTTTCGTGGTGAAGTCGTTATTTAGAGAATGATATATCTCAGTGACGCATTGATTATGGAGAGCATGCGGATCCTGAAGTACATAGGTTCATACGGCCCCTAGCCCCGGGTTAAGCGGAATTACATACGAATTACAAAACGTAACGCCATAGATCTTGCACGCTGCTCTCGTATTTTCCTATTAGAAGGCCTATGTGAGAAACTTTGAGTGGAGGCGCTTGGTTGTATAGGCCTGCTTTGTAAGTTTCTACAAAACTGTTTCGTAACGTTAATTATAATCGTCACATTTCACAAAGGACATACTAGACGTGGTATCTGTATGCGCCGTATGCCGGTCCCACTGGAATATTACTATCCAGAAAAGAATAGTTTACGATGTTGAAATTGTAATCATCTCTTTCGTCGTAGATGCGAAGAGAGAGATGGCCCGATTCATGTTTAAAGAGGTATAGATCTAACTATGAGGGGCCGTTAGGACTTTGTAGTTTCCTTCCAATGCAGCGTAGGGGGATATATATCCTTCGCTGTTCCACACATTTACCTATTCATTATGCTTCAGTAAATCTGATCTGATTCCTGTTCGACTGATTTATATATTTATAGTTGCCGGTGACTATTTAGGGGTTTAGGAATAAATTCTACTCTCCGAGGATTACAACAGACGAAATTACTGAGGTTTTTTAAATTCCTGGTGTTGGTCATGGCTGATAATCAATAGCAACCTAAATGGTGTCCACATAAACTTCGAAGAAGAGAAACAATTGAAATCGACAAGCACAAAGGAATTCCGTCAACATAGTCTAGGTGTACTGTTTCCATTTTCCAAATATTCTGCAGCACATTAATGCCTATTGATACCAGTTGAATATATATCCAAAACAGTTGGAAGGGCAACTGCACTCTGTGGATGCCGGGTTCATGGGAACTTGCACTCATTAAAACAAATATCATGCTATTATTATTATATATAGAGTTAATTATCATTATCGAAACTTATTGACACTTTGTTCTGCAATCCTGCGATGGATTGGGAACTGGAAATTTAAGCACAGTTAAAATTTCGTGAAATCTAAAATTGTAATTTCATTAATTGCTGCAATTAAGGAAAATACGTTCAAACTGACAGAACGGTATATTCATGTATAGGGTTAACAACAGCCAGTAAAATACGGAAACTTCCGCCAATCCTAAATTAATACACCCGAGTTTCACTTCACACGAGAATAATAGAGCCATATTTTACATATTTGTGTCCGCAGTTGTTAGCTTGAATAACGTTACTTAATCTCCATATCGATGTTTAATTATGATATTAAATGAGTAAGCCATCATACTTCCGGCTGTATCAACATAATAAAGCAGATTAGATACCGAATATGCCTGTATGAAACTTCCTTGATTAAATGGTTTTCTATACCCACATTGATTACCTACAAAGACCAGAACCGTTTGGTTTACCCAGGATTCCCCAATATATGTCCGTCACACAGATCCCCAAGCTCTCATTGTTAACGACGCAAGTAGCATAGGGTGGGCAGCTGTGATTGTATTCACACTTGATTTACCTTCCTCCTTTTGTCTTGCGAAGGTAAGATATTATACTACTTTATATGATTGTCCGTACCTTCTCATTAGCTTATTATCTATTCATTAATTTGAAATTAGGCCGGGAGTCCACGCACCAAAACGATCGTCCTGTTCGCAGCGCGAGGTGACCAATTTCTGAAATAATACCAAAAAAAAAGGAAAAAATTCGACGTCACAATGACGTCATAATTACCCCTATCGGTTCTGGGGGAGGGAAAAACATGACCACCACTAATCTATTTGACCTAATTCCAGAATGGAACAGAATTATGGAACAATT
Source organism: Hanleya hanleyi (assembly GCA_036873755.1). Lineage (NCBI taxonomy): Eukaryota > Metazoa > Mollusca > Polyplacophora > Lepidopleurida > Hanleyidae > Hanleya > Hanleya hanleyi. The sequence goes on along the minus strand of JAVTVY010033189.1, from coordinate 5,055 downwards.
TTTGTTGAGGTCATATCTTACCATACTGGGTCATTTTAAGTCATTGTGAAGAAGCTTGTTGACAAAGAATCATGACATCGCAATGATAGGTACCCTCAATAACATATAGGCACATACTGTATTTGAGGGTCGGGATACACTTCGTCCTTTTAACGTCGTCAAATCTACGACTATTGTAACAAACTGTATATGGATAGAAAGCTGCGTCATTGGCATACCGAAATAAAGGACTTGCCAGGATTTTTGAGACATGTGGTCATCACGATGTCATAATAGCCTCATATACATTCATTTTCACTCATTCATTTTAGTTCAATGGAATACTCTACTAGAAGAATAGGGCGGAACCCGTCACTAATTTCAGAATAAGGCATCTAGGTAGTATTGCATTAAAAAAAAATCCAGGGTTAACATGTCAGAAGTCTTAATGAACAATGTTGCAGGAAATCATCGAATCCAGCAAACAAAATAGCCACCATTTATACAATAAATCACCATTACAAGCTGACTCAATGAGGTTAGAGTCCTGCTATATTGTTCTTTTTGCGCATTTTCAAAATCCCGATATGTCATGGTATGTATTGGAACGGCAATAAATTCACAGCAGGTGACATTGCCATAAAAGTTGATAGGGAAAGGAAGATTCAGCGTAGGTGGATATAGACTTTCAAGTTAAGACCATTGTTCATCATAGAATAGTGCGGCATAATAAAAATCGCCATGACATCACATGAAATCATAATGAAGTCACAAGGGTTCATCCAGGGTTTGACATACATGATATGTAAGCTTAGCTATCTAATTCTATCCGAAAGTCCTGCTTGATAAGAAAATTGACGATTTCGAACAACGTCAGGATGTCTCTAACTGAAAGGTTTGTCATTTAGCATGCCTTCGCAGAGTGTCACTAAGGTGGAAATTTATGCAAAAGTGATGTCATATCCTATCTCTATATCCAAATACATGTCACTAGACCCTTCATGCATTCTGACACCAACATTTAATGAATGCACTGTTTAAGTTGGGAATAACAGGGCATTCAGTAGATACATTGGGCCTACATAGGACGCATTACATAGGATACATTACATAGGATACATTACATAGGACACATTACATATGATACATTACATAGGACACATTACATATGATACATTACATAGGACACATTACATAGGATACATTACACTGGATCTCTTGCTTCATTAGACTATGCCTGAGAATATTACAGACAGACAATGGTTAACGTAACAATACACAAGCTATGTTTCCATGTCGAGTTGAGCCTGTGAATCTCTGTCCTATTTAGACTGCGATCTCTCTAGCACCTCCTATCCAGCATTATACCCTAACTCAACAGCACGACATATCTTACAGAGTTGAGAACAGCCATATACATGTACTTGTAATCAACTGCTATAATTTGCATTCTCGCTCATATTCATGGCTTCGTCAGTTTAAACTCAAATGTTGGTATCCAAAGTATCTCTTCCACAGTACCGTACATGTAGGAGTATATTCAAATCTCTCTTTGTTGGGGAATTGCATTGAGGTGCACTAAAACAAATATAGTTGGCATAGACCCTATTGCAGCGTAAAATAACTATCCTACAAGAGTGTGAGCCTTGATCGATGATATGTTAAGCAATGCCAAAATGATATGCATCAAGAGTCTGTCGATTTATGTTTTGATTCATTCCTATCAGTCGACCATCCACGTGCTAATCTTTGTTTTTTTTTTTTGTTTTTTTTTATCTTTTCTTACACCTGCTTATTTGGCATATCATACCAATGTACGAGGTTTCTCCTGTGGAATATACTCGTTTCTGACAAGTGATGGTCTTCATAAGCTGATGAGTATTGTAATATAGCAATATTGCTAGGAAGTAGGCTACCATTTGCAAATTGTCCGGTAATGAGTCAGTCAGTCAGTCAGTCCATCCGAATCCTTTCGTCGGCAAAATAAGGAGAACCGTTGACATTAGAACTTTGATTTTTGGCATGGACGTGCATTAGGGCATTGTTACCAGCAAGTCCCAAGCTGACCGAATTCTGAAGAAAATTTGATTTATAATTATTTGTTTATTATTTATTGATGGCTCAGCGAGTGCGTTGTCATGCCCATCGGGAACACTTGGCTGTATGTTTCACTGTGACTTTTGAAGGTTCCCTAATACGGCATATCACGTTGGATACACCGGTTCTCGTAAAATCACCGAAGTGAGCCCGGTCAAGAGATTGGATGGGTGGCCTCGTGCTGTATTGCTGGGCTGAGAAGTGTCCAGGGTAATAGGAACTGAGGGCGATAATTAGACATAGTTAATCAAAACGAAGAAACAGTATGCGTAGTTGTATATGCATGCATAACAAATGACAACAAACACAGCCCATTAATTTTCTGGCCTATTATGAGTTTTTCTGAAGATTCAACTGATCTTTTCACCTCTGAACTACTTTGAGCTGTTCGTTTCTAAATTGTAATATTGTAGCTGACCTTTTTTTAAAACTATTTCCATCAAGTTCACCTACACTAGTGACCTTTCGTCTTACCCACAGAGCCTACTGGTCTTGAACATTCGTTTTGATATCTACTGTTATACATTTAGCCATTATTAGTCAATATTACTTCGATTGACTTATCAAGTTTTTTTACATAAATTGGACTCTTGGTGCCCTCTTATTGAACGCTCTTGAATAATCTTTCTACCCCGATTGAGAGAGAATCTTGATGGCTATGATCAGATTTTGTCGCTAGATTGAATTTTCCCAATTTGAGCGATTTCCATGCACAAGATCTACATTGAACTTGATATATGTATTTTACTCATGTCTATGAATGTAAAACATCGGACAATCCAGTTGCAATAAATGTGCGGTTAAACCAAAAAAATGACTAATCTTTCGCCTAAACGCAAGATTTGGAAGCTCAAACAGAAAATGAAAACGAACTACTTTGGCTGCTCCGATGTCATCACTTTCTTGGAAGGTATAGTTTTGGTCGATTTTAAGGCTGATTTTTAAGATTTCAAACTAGTTCTCTCGCCACTATTTCTGGTGACAGAAAAAACATTATTCCAGTAAAAAAAAATCCATGTGCTTTATGGCCACGAAATGCTAAAATTTGAACGAAAACGCAAATTTTTCAATACCCTTCGCGATTGCTATTTTGGACATACTCATAATCCTTTTCCACTAGGATTCTGCACTATATGACTCAAAATGACCACGACATTTTCTGTTCATAATTCCTTCTTATTCTGTGTATAGGTCAAACAGATTGGTGGGAGTAAAGTTGTCCCCTACCCCAGCACAGATACGGGTAAGTATGGCGTCATTGTGACGTCGAAACTTTTTCTATTTTTTTTTAATACTTGTGTTCTCTGGTAGAAAGCATGAACTTTATTTTGATGTTTAACATCTATCGTTTTTATTCTTCCAATTATAAACAAATGATTAAACGTTCCCCTACCCCCACTATATTTCTGGAAATTAGCATCACCACCGCTCACAGCAAAATCGCTGTAGCTACATTATGCCCACACGAATATTCGGCCTGCCACCCTTGGGCTAACCCACATATCCTAATCTTGAAGACTACAAGTTCAGAAATTGGTCAGCTCAAGGTGCGAGCGGGAGTAAATTCTAGGCCTCTATATAAGATCTCACGTGGGCCCCCGGCCTAAACTGCATATCTAGATTGGAGCGATATGCAAGATTAATGACAGCCAGTGGTATACCGGAAAACTGCAATTCCTATTTCCCATATATTTCATGCGAATATTCAACTTCTTCCTTTTCTTGGGGAAAATTTTCCGTGAAAGGACTCTCCATCCAGATTCTAAGGGAGCAATGACCCCTCCACCAACTCTGCCTTGATTGGCTACAAGGCTTCAATTAAAAAAAAAAACAAATGAATCTGTAATTTGACCAGCATAAAATTACTTTTTACAAGCCTGTGAGAAATGATAGGAATACAGTATGAGTCATGTAACGAGCCATCGCCAAGAGCAGCTGAATAAATATATATTGGGAAGTTTCTACCTGGCGGAAAATGTTTTCCGCTTCCGCCTGGGCGAGAATGTTTCACTCAGTCCCCGACATCAGTGATCCAACTAGGCCCATTGTCACTCCCAAGTTTAGTTTTGCATGTATTTACCAAAAGAAAATTGAGTCTTTTAATCAATCAAAGAAATATTGCCAGCTGTGAAACATGTATCAGGTAATTATTACTTACATCAAAGTTAAAAATTATATTCCAAATTTAGGAAGGAATGAAATACTACAGGCGATGCAACTCATCGGGCTCGTTCACACCACACGTTCATTTCTGACAGACAAAGGAGCATCGAGAAAAATTGCAATGTTTTAGCCTACCTCAAGTTCCAACTATCCTCTGTTTCCCCTACCTTGATTTCTTCCTGTTTTTTTTGTGTGTTTTTTTCTTTCTTTGTAAATACCTGTAGACGATCGAAGTAACTACTTCAATTTAATTAACGAACGTTCTCGAAATTCCGAGATTCCATCGTCTCAGCACCAACATTCAAAATACCATTCATTTTCAACTGTCAAACTGAACATAAAAATATTGATTTCGCCAATAATTTTGTAAATCGAAAACTATTGATAAACAATTGACAGCAATTGTGATCAGTAATATAACTGACGAACTGGCTTCTCTGTCATCGCCAATTTGAATGAATGATTAGTTTAACACATTTGGTTGATATGTATTCATCTCTATTTTTCAGCTTCTTGCTCTCGATATAATGGACTGGCAAACATACTGGGGATCATTATAGTGATTCTGAGCATCACTTATACAGACATGTGTTTAAAGAGGTAGGCATGTCTTATGGGACTGGATTAACAGTACTGTTTCTAGACTTTAATTAAATAACCCTATGGATCGGCTGTATGGGAAGCCCAGCATTACGACTGCCATATCTCGTCCGGGAACAAAAGGCCATCAATCACATCCCCTCCCTCCTCACCGTCCTCTCCCGCCCTGACTCCCTTCCGCCTCTCACTCTCCTCTACAACGTTTTCGCCGTGAAG
>JAVTVY010033188.1:0-139729 GCA_036873755.1 Hanleya hanleyi | reverse complement strand
TGGACAGTATGGTGTGCGGACAATATTGCTTGTTTTACCTGTACCATCGATGTCGGGGACATTCCATGCAGACGATCGTCTACATGTTTGACGAGTACCCCAAGGCCGAGGACCGAGATGTACTCGTATATGACTGGGTCGCCCATCATTTCAATGTACAAGCCCCGTTCTGGGCTTGAATTCTTTCAATGTACAAGCCCCCTGTTCTGGGCTTAAGTTCTTTCAATGTAAACAAGCCCCCTGTTCTGGGCTTCAGTTCTTTCAATGTACAAGCCCCCTGTTCTGGGCTTCAGTTCTTTCAATGTACAAGCCCCTTGTTCTGGGCTTCAGTTCTTTCAATGTACAAGCCCCCTGTTCTGGGCTTCAGTTCTTTCAATGTACAAGCCCCTTGTTCTGGGCTTCAGTTCTTTCAATGTACAAGCACCTTGTGAGTTTTCACGTGGTTGTTCTCACGTTGTTGTTGTTACTGAATAAAAAAAAATGAGATCTCACCAAAAAACCCTGTCTTGTGTGTTCTATTCATAATCCATAAATGCCCAATGTGGAGATGCAGTCAAACTGAAATCAGTGGTGTAGAATGGGGCCAAAATGTAACCCATCAATGTTAGAATGCAAGAGCACTATAGTAAAATAGAGAGCCAATGAAATCAGCCCACAGACCAAGTACGTGTTTTGGTCTAGGTTTGGAGCGGGCATTTCATTGAGCTGTGTGTAAAGGAAGACGGTGAGTGAAGACTCGTCCAACACGTATAGATTAAGTTTATTACTATAAGTTCTATGTATTTTTAAATATGGAAAAACCCGGATGTAAGATGAGAACCCGGATGTAAAACCACAGTATCCAGATGGAAGACGGAAAAACCCCACTGGGAAACCCGGATGTTGAGTAGAACCCGGATGTAGGCGCGGACGTAGGCGAAAGCATCCTAGTACCCGGATGTAGGCGCAGACGTGTACCTAGTACCCGTCCATTGGTTCTTTTATCTCTTTTATCGATCGCTCATTGGCTCTTTTTCTCGACCGCTGATTGGTCCAAATGGAACTGCCCATCCTTCCCAGGTTCATTTACAATCCCCATTTTGTGTAGAAGCTCTGTATATATCGATGCCGCAACATTGTTGCCGAACCTTGCCGAAAGGGAGACCTTTTGACTTGGATGTCACCTTTTGACCCGCGTGCACACTGCCGGTGATGACGCGCACTTCCGGATAACGCGCGTGCGCGCGCTGCGGCCGGGCCGGGCCGGGAAAGTTGGAGGTAGTGTTTGAGCATTCTGAAAAACCGGAAGTGACGTCACACACTTGCGCAGACCCACCAAACCACGTGAATGTTAGTCCAGGTGGATTCACATGGATACCTCACTCGACACAATAGGCCCATGAGGGGCTCGCCTAGACCACAAAAACGTCTATTTCCATACCCTTTGTCTACCGCGCATGCGCAGAATGACCCTATTTCTACCCCACATCCACGCCATCAGAGGCTCCCTCACATAGGCTTCACATTGATACCTCACACGACCCATTCGAACCGTGAATAGCCCATCTCTAACCCAAACACACCCACACACACACCCAAAAATGCCTGCTTTCTATACTACGGCCAGGCTGCGCACGAACCATTAGTGTAGTCAAGTGCTCCTGCATGAGAGCTTCAAAATAAGACCTCATACGACACCATTGGACCACCAGGGACTCACCTAGACTCCAACACGTCCACCCAGTATGGATTTATACATACATTGGGCTTATACCCCAGTATATGGGTCTATATGGGGCTATAGACAGACCTCGAACTTTTTTCAAAAATTTCACCGTTTCGTGCCGGGACACTTTCTATCATGTTTGTCTTGACGAGACTAAGAAAACAAATCCAAACAACCATACCGCAAATGTATAGAAGTAGGTTTCCCAGTGGGACAAACATTGGTCCTATACCCCATAAGTATATGGGTCTATATGGGCTCCCTGAACTTTTTTCAAAAAATTTCACCGTTTCGTGCCGGGACACTTCCTATCATGTTTGTCTTGACGAGACTAAGAAAACAAATCCAAACAACCATACCGCAAATGTATAGAAGTAGGTTTCCCAGTGGGACAAACATTGGTCCTATACCCCCAGTATGGGTCTATATGGGGCTATAGACAGACTCGAACTTTTTTCAAAAATTTCACCGTTTCGTGCCGGGACACTTCCTATCATGTTTGTCTTGACGAGACTAAGAAAACAAATCCAAACAACCATACCGCAAATGTATAGAAGTAGGTTTCCCAGTGGGACAAACATTGGTCCTATACCCCCAGTATGGGACTATATGGGTCTATATGGGGCTATAGACAGACCTCGAACTTTTTCAAAAATTTCACCGTTTCGTGCGGGGACACTTCCTATCATGTTTGTCTTGACGAGACTAAGAAAACAAATCCAAACAACCATACCGCAAATGTATAGAAGTAGGTTTCCCAGTGGGACAAACATTGGTCCTATACCCCCAGTATGGGACTATATGGGTCTATATGGGTCTCCCTGAACTTTTTTCAAAAATGTCACCGTTTCGTGCCGGGACACTTCCTGTCATGTTTGTCTTGACGAGACTAAGAAAACAAATCCAAACAACCATACCGCAAATGTCTAGAAGTAGGTTTCCCAGTGGGACAAACATTGGTCCTATACCCCTAGTATGGGACTATATGGGCTATAGACAGACCTCGAACTTTTTCCAAAAATTTCAACGATTCGCTCCGCGACACTTCCAATCATGTTTGTCTTGTCGAGACTAAGAAAACAAATCCAAACAACCATACCGCAAATGTCTAGAAGTAGGTTTCCCAGTGGGACAAACATTGGTCCTATACAGCTAGTATGGGACTACATGGGGGTGTGAGTGAATGGGGCGTGGAGGATGATAGGACATGTACAGACCGGTCTGTGTCGTTCATCTCCGTGTGTCTTTTCGGTATTCTCCATTTTCCCACAATGGCGTTCACCTTCGGGTCTTTCCGGTCAACTTCGGGCCATTTTCCCACAATGGCGGTGTATCCGCCATTTTCCCACAATGGCGGTGTATCCGCCATTATCCGCCATTTTCCCACAATGGCGGTGTATCCGCCATTATCCGCCATTTTCCCACAATGGCGGTGTATCCGCCATTATCCGCCATTTTCCCAATTATCCGCCATTTTCCCACAATGGCGGTGTATCCGCCATTATCCGCCATTTTCCCACAATGGCGGTGTATCCGCCATTATCCGCCATTTTCCCACAATGGCGGTCACCTTCGGGTCAACGTATCCGCCATTTTCCCACAATGGCGTTCACCTTCGGTGAGGTCCATGAAGATGCAAATGCCACATTTTTGGCACCGTGCCAGGAGCCAGCCGCTATAAAAGGGGCAGAATTCCGATGTCTGTATTCATTTTCTCAAAGTCCAGGCGAAGCCCTGTTGCACAACAATACGAGTTCCAAATCACCAAATACAAACAGTACCGAGAATGCAAGGATTCGCCGCTGATGAGGGAATTTTTATCACAGATCCCGACGACCCGCCTATACAAGTATTACCGGTACAACCAGCTGTGCGTACCATCTATCAACGACAATGGAATACCATACGCCATTGTTTTCATCGGCATCGCCCGATATTGGACTTATATAATTTCCGGTTGGAAGAAAACATCCGTCTACGTAGCTACGTGGATGCCATCTTCAACGACCAAGATACAGCCTTCAAGTTAAATCTCACTTTTGGATACATTCTTCGCCATAAAGAGACAGACCAGCTCCGTTATTATTATCCCAGCAATAATACCCGGGTGTTTGACCAGCCTTTCACCATTATCCATCGACCGTCCCTGAATACGGTACTGGAAAAATTAGAAAGCTTGGATAGTTTGGAATGGGTACGACAACAACGACAAAACACAAAATGGCAAGTGGAGATGACAACCAATGTTACGTTTTACGTCACTAAAATGATCGATCACCCTATCGGCGCTTCCATTCATCTCCCGGACTGGTTGAAACACAGAAAAGGCATGCACGCCTTAGTAGGTGGCGCGCATGGGCCCTACACCGATCGGAAATGTTTATTCCGATACCTGGCTATTTATCTCAACAAACGTCCACCCACGAAATGTGATAAATTGGCCAATCAGTATTGGGAAAAATACTTAGGTGAAAGGAACATGAAATATCAGGACTTTCGCGGGGTCCCGTTATCGCAGCTGGATGTTGTGGAAAATTTGTTTGGCGTGAATATCGTCGTATACAAATTAGAGCAACACGTGGATGTCGACAATGACGCCCCACAACTCACCGCCCGACTCGTACATCGTTCCCCGGGGAAATACGACACAACCATGACATTAAATTTGTACGAAACGGACACTGGCGGGCATTTCTCGTACATCACGAACATCAACAGGTATGCCCAGTCATACATCTGTAGTAAATGCCAACGCGTGTTTGACCACTCTGGGCTTTTACATCGACACGAGAAGACTTGTGACCAGACCACCAAACGGAAATTTCCCGGCGGCGTATTCCACAACACTCCGACCATCTTTGAAGACCTGGCAGATGAGGGTATCGATGTGCCCATGGATCACCGTTATTTCCCGTACAGAGCGTGCTATGATTTTGAAGCCCTATTAGAACCCATGGAAAAGGTATCGGCTAAAACTCAATGGACCCAGCATCACATTCCTTTGAGTGTGAGTATTCACACCAACGTACCCGGTTACGACACAGCTCCGGTGTGTTTCGTATCTAACGGGGACCCCCATGAACTGATTACACGAATGATGAACTACCTTGAAACCCTCAGTCAAGTCAGTGCGGCACATCTCGCGTCGACTATCTACTGTGATGTATTAGCGGCACTTGATGCGCGTATTCCAACATTGGATGGGGAGGACGATACCGATGACGAAGACGAAAGTGAGGAACGCAAACCACCGAAACCCTATGCGCAGAAACTGAAACTGCGTTTATTGGAATACATGAACCAATTACCCGTCCTTGGATTTAACTCGGGCCGATATGATTTGAACTTAATCAAAGAATTCTTGTACCCGTACCTCGCTAAAGCTGGGAATGTGAAATTCATTATTAAGAAGACAAACAACCGCGTCGCTCTATCCACAACTTCACTCCGATTCTTAGATGTACGTAATTACCTGGCGCCGAATTACAGCTATGAACAGTGGGTGAAAGCGTACGATTGCGCGGAGAGGAAAAGTTGCTTTCCCTACAACTACATGACGAGTCTCGAGCGTCTGGACGAAACCCAGTTACCACCCCAGGAGGCCTTTTACAACGATCTCAAAGGAGAAGCATTATCTACCACCCTGTATACCGAACTGCAACAGGTGTGGGTCTGTGAAGGAATGCAAACTCTCCGGGATTTTCTCGTCTATTACAACAATTTGGATGTCATCCCTTTTCTGGAAGCTACCGACAAAATGTCCGCCTTCTACCGAGATATGGGTGTCGACGTATTCAAAGACTGTGTTAGCATTCCCGGTCTGACCTGCGGTATCTGTTCCAGGATTTACCCACGTTCTTCGCTCTCGTCGATCAGAAAGACGCCGACATGTTTGACTGTTTGAAGGGAAATATCGTAGGCGGCCCCAGTATTATATTCCATCGGTACCATGAGAAACAGCTGACCCATATCCGAGGAGAAAAATTGTGTGAGAAAATAATAGGATTCGACGCCAATGCCCTCTACCTGTCGTGTTTGAGTAAACCCATGCCGGCCGGTCATTATACGCGGTGGCTCCCTGAGGGTCGAGAATTCAGAGCTCAACGATCTACGAAACATCAAGCAGAACAATGGCTGGATTGGGAAAGTCAGCGACGAGGCGTCACTATCCGTCACCAAGGCAACCACACGGAAAAGCGAATTGGAGATCGGCGCCTTCCCGTGGACGGATTTGCTATCATCAATACAGTACCGACCGTGTTTCAATTTCACGGCTGTTATTGGCACGGTCATGAGTGTTCGTTCGCGGGAGGGCGCTATAACGAGCGCCGTAGACTGACCCCGGCCGCCTTACGTGAAGAAGTACAGCAGAATCGAGATTACATTTGTGGACTGGGCTATGCCTATGAACAGCTATGGGAATGTGAATTCCACCACATGCAACGTCGTCAACCTGAGTTATACTCGTTCTTACACGCTCACGATCGACTACTGGATTATCGGACTGTTATCACCATGACCGACATCCTACGCACTGTTGAGACGGGAGACCTCTATGGATTCGTGGAATGTGATCTGCACGTCCCTGGCCACTTGAAAGACACGTTTGGCGAATGTCCGCCCATCTTCAAAAACACCGAGGTGAGTCGAGATGATATCGGAGCCCATATGCGCACATACGCTGAAGAACACGACTACCTAACGCGACCACGGCGTATGTTGATCGGCAGCATGTTTGGCGAAAAAATCTTGCTCGGTACCCCTCTGCTTCAGTGGTATATGAGGCACGGACTGGAAATTACGAAAATATACCAAGTCATAGAATTCACCCCCCAGGCTTGTTTTGAGAAGTTCGCGAACGACGTGACTACCGCCCGTCGCCAAGGAGACGCCGACCCCAGTAAGGCCATCATCGGGGAAACGATGAAATTACTTGGGAACAGCGGATATGGAAAAACGGTAACGCACCAGGACCGCCACGTGACCGTGAACATTTGTATCACGAAACAAGCCCGCAAACGCGTGAATTCGCCTCTATACCGACACATGGAGATGATTGACGACACCACCTACGAAGTGACGTCAGCCAAAAAGACCATCACATATAACCTGCTGCTCCAAATAGGATGTATGGTGTACCAGCTGGCCAAACTGCGAATGCTGGAATTCATATACGATTTCATGGGCGTGTATTTCCACCAATCAGACTGGCAATTGATAGAAATGGACACCGACTCAGCATACATGGCCGTGTCCAACCGGGACTGGGAGTCGCTCGTCAAACCAGAATTACGTGCACAATATGAGGCGGAACGGGACCAGTGGCTACCCCGACGTGACCACTACACCTACGACAAGCGGACGCCCGGCCTGTTTAAACTAGAGTGGAGCGGTGATGCCATGATCGCCCTGTGTTCGAAAACTTACTTTTGTGACGGTGATGACAACAAATTCAGTTGTAAGGGGGTGAGTCGACGCGACTCCAACATCAACAAGGCCCTGTACCTGAATGCCCTCCAGAGCCAGGCCAGTGCGAGTGGCACTAACCGAGGTTTCCGTATCATCGACCACCAGATGCGCTCGTATACCCAAGAACGGGACGCCTTCACATACTTCTACCCCAAGCGCAAAGTCCTGTCCGATGGTGTGACTACAACCTATCTTGACATTTAGAGTGATAAATACGAACACTGCGAATATTCCACTGGACTAACGAACTGTTCTATAATTCAATTTTTATGGGTACCAAACGCCTTTGATAAGACAGTTATATGTTCTATGAGTACTGATGATATTGCACCGGACTAACGAATTAACTGTTGTATATAGGTTCAATAATTCAATTCAATTTTATGGGTACCAACCGCCTTTGATAAGGCATGATAAGAGGAACTAACTGTTGTATATATGTTCTATGAGTACTGCGGCTATTGCACCGGCCTTGTTGGGCTGAATTAACTGCTGTATATATGTTGTGTTTTCTGTTATAAAATGTGTGTTTCTTCCATACAACATTGTGTGTTTGGGTTATTTTGTATACCGTAGTTAGTAAGAGCTAATTTGATGGTATTGACCTCCATGACCGCCTTTATGGCCCCCTCGTTGCCCCCTGGTGTTCTAAGGGGAGATAACTCCAGATTGTGAGCCGGTAGTGACCTTTTGACACGGATGTGACGTCATAGGCGTATCAGGCGATAACCCGCGCACTTCCGGCGATCACCCGCGCTGCGAGGATGTCACGTGACCGGATGTGACACATGCGCAGAATGACGATATTTCAACACCACACCCACCCCATCAGATGCCCCTTCACGAATGCTTCACATTGATACCTATACGACCCAATCGGCACAATACCGCATCACCACCAGACCGCATCACCGCGGAGGAATACACACGCCCGATTCACGCAGACCGGAAGTGACGTCATACATGACGTCACATTTCAGTACATGTCCTATCATGTTCACACTCCCGCATGTCATAAAAGTAAATTCTACCTCATTTGGAGGGTTCCCGATTGGCGCTCTTTTTCGGGTACCCCGAAAAAGAGCCCCTTCCCGTGTTTTCTATACTACTTACCCTGCCCTCTATGACATAAATACTCTTTTATTCTATGTCATAGAGGACAGGGTATGGTAGATAATTAAAAACTGTAGTAACTCGGCTCGACATTATAGGGAATGACTTTAATTGAGCCAAAGATGAATTTATAAAGAAAAAATCGATTTAAATATTTTTTTTTATTAATTTTCATAATTTATTGGAAATAATTATACATAGACATCGACCATCCAATATCCTACAGGCCAGGCAACTTTCTCCTTTCGGGGGTCTTTTCTCTCGCCCCTGGCCCGTTAAATTTCTCCTCGACTCAATTTCAACTTGCGAAAGTTGGTCACACGCGCACGCATACCGTGATCCTTCCCAAGTATTTAAGGTACGTCTGACGACATTAGGTTGGTCGATTCGTCTGCCGCGCTGTATTGTGCGCTACATTTTCTGGTCAAACGTGTCCTCCAAAATGATTTAACGCTAGGGCTCTCCTCCTTTAGCGGGGAGAGCCCTACTAGGTCTACCCTGCTCAGAGAATGACAAACACCGTTTTTCGCGGCCAAGATGATTGACCTGTGGCAAAGCTACGGTATGAAGGGACCGTAACTTCGTATGGAAATTGCACTCATCCGAGAGACTCGGTATGAGAAGGATTTCAATAATCAGTATTATAACTTACCGTAGAAATTGAAGGTAGTAAATCCTCTCTGTGGTCGATGGCCGTGGTATTTAAGTTCATCCTCCCGGTAAAAATTGGTCGACACTCCAGATGGCGGTATATGGATGGGGATGCTGGGTTGGCCAAACGCCCAGATCACATGCGTGTGGGAGTCTGTTATACTTGTATCTGTTGGCTCGTTGGCTGAAATACAAGTGAAACAGTGAAAAGAGTGATTAGGATCATGTCACGTGATTCAGAAAAGAACAAACTCAACATTTTGTTTAAAGACGAGGAGGATATCAAGAACTGATTTTAAATTATTAAAGCCATCCAAAGAAATATACAAAGGTCAAACTATGTTTTTTTTTTAAAATCACTCCAACTAATCTCCACCACCTTCTAACTAAAGTTTTGAAAAAAACAAACTTGGTATTAAAACTACTGGTAAAAACCAGTAGTTTTTGAGATACCATTTTTAGAAGTTCAAATATCAGAAGGATCATGTACCGGTTGAAACACCAGAACCGTTACCTCAAGTAACCCGACTTTGGTCTACCAAATGATTCTATCGTAATCGACTCTCTGTAGAACACATTAACATCAAAATGTTCGCAATGCGATTAAAGGCCGGTGTGGAGGCGAATAATATGAGGTAGTAACAACTGTCCAGCTCCAATCTTCCAACCCAGCTAGGTCATTTTGCTCTACATTTGCAACAAATGACGCCCACGTATCACTAAACGAAAGAACATGAGATAGGAGACAAATCAGCAGAATCGTCTCAGATATCAGACCGACATGTCAACCTTGAACTCAGCCATCACACCGGCATGTTGATAACCCAGCCATCATACCGGAATGTCGACTGTTAACTCAGCCATTACACCGGCATGTCGACCCATAACTCAGCCATCATACCGGCATGTCAACCCTTAACTCTGCCACCACACCGGCATGTAAAACCTTAACCACTATACCAGCATATCAACCCATAACCCAGCCACCACACTGGAATGTCGATCCTTAATTCGGCCATCACACCCGCTTGTCGACCATTAACTCAGCCAAAATACCCGCATGTTAACCCTGAACTCAGCCATCGCACCAGCATGTCAACCCTTAACTCAGTCATCTCAGCAGCATTTAAATCTTTAACTCAGCCATAACACCAGCATGTCGATCCTTAACTCAGCCATCATACCAGCATGTCAACCCTTAAGTCAGCCATCACACTGGCATGTCAACTCTTAACTCATTCATCTCAGCAGCGTGTAGATTCTTAACTCAGCCCTCAGGCCGACATGTCTACCTTTTCACTCAGCCATCACAATGGCATGTCGATGGCGAACCTTAACTCAGTCACTACACCGGTATGTCGGCCGCCATTACTCAGTCATCACACAGGCATGTCAATCCTTGACTCAGTCATCACGCGAGCCCGTCTACCCTTAACGCAGCCATCACACCGGCATGTCGACCCATAACTCAGCCATCACACCGGCATGTCGATCCATAACTCAGCCATCACACCGGCATATCGATCCATAACTCAGCCATCACACCGGCATGTCGATCCATAACTCAGCCATCACACCGGCATATCGACCCATAACTCAGTCATCACACTGGCATGTTGACCCTTAACATCGCAATGAGCCAAACTATCGATATGGCCGTCCTTTATTGTCACAATGTCTGAAAGGTTACAATGTGTTTTTACAGATCCAAGTATGAGAAATAAGTCTGACTTTCAGACGTGAACTATTAAGTCATGAAATATAAAACACTGCCAGAGTCAACCACACCCTTCTTCTCCCTCCACCAATTCTTCAAGCTGCCGTTGTCCCGCGTCCATAACCAAAATATCTTATTCTCATTCGAAGTAATTCTGGACTTTTTTTTAGATATTCCGGTGAGAAAGATATTGGGCATCCCAGGATGTGATATACATGATATACCGCCCGTCGCGTTAGAAAAGAGTGTATTTTTTTGCGACGTTTGCGAATGTAACGAAATTCCATGTTTAAACTTTGCTACTTTGTATAGCAGAATGAACCAAATCTGGCTCAATATGGAATCAAACGTAAAGAATGGATACTGCATATATAAATGAACAAACACATCAATGACATCAATTACCATAGATTTAAGGTTCTGAGATTCCTAGCAATAATATTTTGGGTTTAAATTACAATTAAATAAGTGAAACTCGCCTACAACTCATTTTAAATCTGCTAAATGTTTAACATTATTAGTTAGAGGATTGAAGAAAGTTAATATTTAATCAGTCACTACCATGTGTTAGATAAACGTGAGTTATTAATCTTCAGAAATCCAGTCTGAGATATGTAATCTCTAGACACGTTGTCTGACAGGTCCTTTTATTTTCGGTTTAAAGACGTGTTTTGTTGGGGTCTCGCGGCCTTAATATCAGCCAGACGGTGAATTATAAATATCCAAATCATATTCAAAATAATACTTTTTTGTACCTTTGAGTCTTCTCCGGAACCGGATAACTGTTTCCTCTCCAGCTTGGTAGGCAGCAGCGCCCGTGAGAATCTCCTGAGTCCCGCCATAGACGGCATCCAATCTGGGCGTGGAGCGGTCTCTAGTGAAATAGTCCCCAACTCGACCGTAATCACCTTGTGCCGACCCGATGACGACGTCCGTACAGTCCATGGGATGCAGAGCGGCCACACCTGAGGGAGCATACAATAAATAATGTGTGAATAAAATGGTTATGGATAAGATTTCCTTGTCCCAGAGTGACAGTTATTTGAACACGTTATTTTTGGCTTAGATCTGATTTTCGCGATTTTTGTTTAATTTTAAGGCAACACGTCAAAGTCGCGAAAATTGCAGAGTGAAAACGAAATAATCTCGTAATAGGTAAGGACAATACTTATCTAACATTTATATATTCTGTAAAATTATTCGGGAAATGAAAATAAGTTCAGAAATGGCCAATATAGTTCAGAAAACAGAAACAAACTCTCTAGGAATGGAAATAGACATTAGCCTCACCCTCTGCCTCACCCTCTGCCTCACCCTCAGGTTCAGTTTCAGGTTCTGTTTCCGGTTCAGCTGAAGATCCGGTCGAATTGTCAGGCTTGGCTGTGGTTTCTGGAACAGTTGTGGGTCCGCCCGTCCTCTCCGCCTCGGCCCCGGGTTCACTGTCAGGTTCAGTTTCCGGTTCACCCTCGGGTGATGCACCGACCCCCTTACAATTCGAAATTACGCCTACAACATATCATTGTCACATCTTAGGCTAACAAATCTCGACAGTATAACATGCTTATTTCTTCTTCTTTTTTAAGGTCCATCTTGTTATAATTCTGATGCAATGATCACGGTTTTACAATTCCCATGACAATACCACGTGATCACAGCTTAAAGGGTAAATCTCAGTACATCATATTACAACATTATATTAGGCAGTTCGTTCGACCATGGACCGTATATCTGACAGTACATCTGACCGTATACCTGACCGTATATCTGATCGTATACCTGAGACTATATAGACCTATATCTGACCATATACCTTACCCTATATAGACGATAAGTGATAAATTATTGATCTTGTTTTTACCTGGTTTTCCTAGTACGCTATCTCCCTCTACTAGATTAAGAGACGGGGATTTCCTTCTAGCCGAGAATTTCGCGCACCAACATCCATACAATTTGATCAAGTTTGGTAGGCATATAAGGGTTATTCTCTATGTTTCCTGATTTATCATATGGAACATGGCTCAGTCACTTAAACTTGTCTAGAGTTACGGAATGGGTAACTGCAGTTGGGTACGCTTTTCTATGAAGCAACATGGTCTGGCCCCCATTTTTCAATAAATTGATTTCTGTAGATGGAAAATTTCTGAAACTTCAGTACATTTTGTGAACTAGGCATTCTCCCATAATATTTGAAAATCGTGCACCGGAAATACTACGCTGATAAACAGCTTGTATCACTGACGTCCCTTCTCTCCTTGTTGAACAAGGAGAGTAGGGACGTCAGTGATACAAGCTGAATAGTATGAGCGTACGGAAATACATACTTTTTTATTTATGGCAATTTATATGTATTTCCTAACGCTACTCTCTCTTTTTTCTCTTTTTTTTTCAGTACATATTCTTATACCATTTCCTAACACTTCCTATTGTTAATCCTGTGAGAGTACCCCAGTTACGAAAGGGAACAGTCAGCTATGACGCAGGACTGTGTGCGGCGATGATTTTTTTTGTTCTTCTTCATATTACTCAATTATGCATGCAAAATTAAACATTACTAAAAACAGTGAAATACTATTTACATCAGAGGTCATCCCTAAGATACTTCAGGAAAACAGCCATGCGTATATGTTCACCTGTCTATTTAGAACGAGCATGGCAGTATGATGTAAGAACTTCAAAGATCATGAAGAATTGCATATACTACTGTAGTTGAGTTTAACATATCTTGTGCCTTTCTCCAAAGCCGTTCACATTCGTTAAAATAATACTGCGTTTGACAATGCATGCATCCGGAATTGCCAAGCGGAAATCTACGAAGTGACACGATATCTTCCCACTCGGCACGGCCTCTTATACTATAATGTAGAACATATTAGCTCGAATCGCACTGCTAGAAATCCATATTGGCATCCATGTTGAAGGTACACTAGCACGCCGAAATTGCGAACAGCGCATGTCAACTGCATGACTTCCGTTACCATGGAGATCAACTTGAGATGAAAAACCATTCAGGATAAACACAGATAAGCTTGAGACGAAAAACCTAGGAGACTAGGGT
This sequence comes from Hanleya hanleyi, assembly GCA_036873755.1. Classification (NCBI taxonomy): domain Eukaryota; kingdom Metazoa; phylum Mollusca; class Polyplacophora; order Lepidopleurida; family Hanleyidae; genus Hanleya; species Hanleya hanleyi. The sequence continues at coordinate 126,019 of JAVTVY010033188.1, read as the reverse complement.
AGAATAAAAAAAATATCTATTTCATTTGGATACTTATTTTATCTCATAACAAGAGAGAAATACAACGAGTACTATGTGAGTGGGAACACATCCTATAGCACGTGGTGTGCTCACATTGTCCGCGTTGTATTCCCCTTATCGGGAGATAAAATATATATCTGAAGGAATTGAATATTCTCTTGATTCTACCTCCAAAGGATCTCGCCTAAGCTGAGGTGTTTCTTCTGGCTTTCCATCTCAAGCCAATGTCCATGGCAACAGATGTGGTATACTGCAGACCTGCGCTGCTCGGAGTTAATCGTTATACTGTGCCTGCAAGGAGTTTAAACATGGATGCCAATATGCATTCCTACCAGTGATGGATGAGATCGCTATAGCCTACATATATACTACGAGCCTGTACCGAGTGGATATCTGCCACCTGAGAAGCCCCAAACGTTGAGAATAATGCATGCGGGGAAATAAGTTTACGTGCTCATGATATGACAAACCTTCTGCCCTGAAACCAAGTCCAACCCAGGTTTTCGTCTTCACGCGAAGGTAAAACTCGATTTCTCCGTCGTCCTGGAATAAACACAATCAGGAATCGTTACCACTCGAGACAAAATGAGATTAGCTGAGGTGCAAAGAACGAATGTCCACTAGGATAATATATCCAGCTCTTTTTAATAACCTAGCTATGATATTTTTTTCTGATTTGTAACTCAAGTAAGACATATTTTCTTAAACAGAAACATGTCAAAACAGTACAGGTGATTCATTGAAGGAAGTCTTAGCTGGGTTAATATATAAGGAAAACTCAAAATCTCAAGGACCGCGAGTCGTACAAGCTGGTACAATATATATACATAATCCCTTCCATCGAGGCGAGATAAAACAAATCAGAGAAGCAAAGAAGAGATCTAATTTAAAACCTGTCTTTCTTTCATTCCCATGGTTACTACCTTGTGTGTTTTTATCAAATATAAAACATAGAACATGTAATGTACATGTGTTTGATACTGATATAATTGAGGCAATTGCTTTGACAGTAAATAGTCAGAATACACCTCCAGCCCTCTGGGGCCACAGAGATCCCGGCTACCGTCTTGACTAAAGTATTGAAACCTTGTCCCCCTAGCTAGATGCAAACATTTCCCGACAGCCTTTTACCATTATGGGATGCCTGGACAGCAACAACAGATAGAACAAAATATTTCTTCTCGCTTTATCTCTATTCGGAGCAGTTTTTCGCAAAACGAAGCACAATGATTGGTTGAAATTGAGATGTATTTACCTGTAAAATGCTGTGGTACATGGTGAAGTCTGCTGAAAACCTGCTCATGACGAAGTCATCTGCATCAAAGTCACGAGATTTGATGGAAGATTCTGAAATAACAAGGATAAAATGTACGTTGATATAAGGTATAGTTTGTCACAACACTGAGAAACAAAACGACAAGGTAGCCTACTTGTGTTGTTATAACAACCACCATAAACACCATAATCCAAGGTCTTCTTCAAGCGAAACCATTTGGTACAGTCTTTGGTGTTATGAAAAACAATATTAACAAGAAAACTTATTGATGCAGATGCATCGATGCCGGCGGAAACGTTTGTAGCTTATAGGTCACGATGCACTATTATGGTTAAAAAACGTCGATTTGTTTGTTTTCATTGAAGGTTTGACTAATGTAGTTCGCCCAAGGACCCATCTGGAAAGTGTGGGGTTAGCCGGAAGCTAAGTGCTTGCCTGGCAAAATGTGCACATGAACCGCATGTCCATCTAGGACTTTGAAAGTAATTAAGTCACTTCATATAGCCTGATGTAAGAGTTCGCGCTGTGGCATTATATGGGACCCATCACCAAGCCACTATTTCTTTATTGATGTGTGTCATTGTAAATTAAGCCTAGATCGACTTTCTCTAAACATCAATCCGATCCACGTGTTTTACTGTTTCGAGTTTTTAGTAACTCGCAGTTCAATCTCAAACATTTTGCTGCAGACGTACAGGTGAATAACTTGATCATGTGTGGTCATCGATTTGGTCTCTCAGCCGTAATAAAATAGTACTAAAGGACATTTATTCGATGAATTCATTATAACAGAATTAATATTAATGTGTTAACCACGAACGGGTGATACAATCCTGTCGTTTTACGATATGAAACTAGTTGGATCACTCCACGGCACGTCTGTGAAGTATGGCCCGAGAAAACGCCTGTTACTCGTCCAATATCAAGATGGCCGCTCCCATGTTTACTGAATGTTTACCGGAAACAATCATATGATCAATATGAACATGGGGTGACGTGTATAACATGGAATATGTTAGTATTCAAGATCATTACAGTCAGCTGATATTGACCATTGACAATGGAGGTTAAATCCTATTAATTATTATATGGATGGAAAATGAAAATTTTAAGTTAAAGGCAAACCAAATATTAAGAAATGAGACACAAAATTAGTGGAACTGTGAACTTTGTGAAAAAAAGGAGAGTAGAATTTAGCATCCTAGATATTGGTTCATGGAAATAATTGAGACTCGTTGGGACTGGTGGTTTGCTTGAATCTGGTTAGGACTGGTTTGCGGCTTAACTTATGGACTAGGTTCCATAAAATGCTCTTTGATATCTCCAAATATGGACTCGAGAAAGGAAAAAAGAAACGTTAATAATAGCGAAGCATTAGATTTTGATCATGTAAAATTAAGCCTGAGTCCTTATTTTAGTAAGGTAATGTAAATGGAGACCTTAAATTTAGGTCTTCAACTTAGGAATATTTGGCAGTCAGTGTAAGCCAACAAATGTATCCTACCAGTTAGTTATGCGAGAGGTAAATAGGAGTTATAGATGTGAACGATAATATAGTCTCTCAGCAGTGTAATGTATTGCGATATTGTAACCATAATGCATTTAAGATCGGCTTAACTGAATGTGTATTAATGTAAATCTATTGTACACCATGTGTTCAGTTGACCAACCAGTCATTTCCGCACCGGTTTTGGTTCGATCACTGACTCCTCTGCTCTGTCTGAGTGTGGGGAGCTGCACATTGGCAGAAACGAGCTGTAACTTTGCCCATTATAATACGTATCTGATATAAATCATTGGGATTATACTTCATTGTCAAAGAATGGGGATAGACACCATGTATAACAGATCAGCTCTCGGATTAACTAGGAGAAACATCTACAAGTCACATAGATCATCTAAAACAGTTCATAGAAACAACAATGGATCAGGAGATATCTTACAGTTTCAATTGATTATTTAAACCGCAATTCAGGATTTTCAACGGCCCGTGACGAGAATTGTAAGAAAATGCAATCAATAGTAGCTCAACAAGTCATTTTGACAATGCACTAAAGTTTTGCTCCTCATATCAAAGTCGGAAACCTTTGCAAGCGCCCATGAACTTTTTAGAGAAACTCTATGATTGAGTGGACTTTTCTCCAGAGGCCAGTGAAAATCTCCGATTTGTATTGTCATGGTATTGTTGTCTATTATTAGATATTGTGGCTGTTTCTGGAATATGGGGCTGACGCAAGCTTGTTTACGTACTATTATGTGAGCCAGCCACTTGGAGCTTTCTGGAAGGCTATTGTAAATTGTATCTAGGTTAGATGATGCGGTAATGGTGTGTATTCTAGAAGCTTCTTGAATGGCAGAATGATCTGGAATGCCTCGTAGAGTATAAATAGCGCACCACTCAGTCATTCAGGAGGGAATTCAAACTGGCTTTTATGTGGGTCTGTTATACTATGTTACTATCTGGATTTTACCTTTGCCTGTAAATACGGACTGCTGAATTATTTACTCCTGTGCATTAACTTTTGGCTGCTGCATACTCTACGCTATTTGTTAATGGCTATCGGATATTGGACATTTGCTGGGACTGTATGCAACTGAGCAGTGTTGGATTACCATTATTCAGAAGAGTGGTTTGTGCGCGTCAACAAGGACTGTAAAGTGTACACCGGTATAGCATTGAACAGTTAGACTATATTTCACACATTTATTTGTTGTATTAACCTTACTTAAATTGCATATGATTTTAGTATTGTAAATAAATAATTGATTGTTAATCCTTGACTTCACACGTCCTTCTGTTACGGTAAAGCTGACGTAACAGTATTTAAAAATTTGAATTGACCAATCAAGTGCTTCAAAATTAGAAGATAGCCATCGATGCACTGTTATTTCTATATCACTCCACTGAGGCTACCATTTGAGGTTGAAGTTCCCCCTACGGCGAGGGTAAGAAACATGTGTTATATTGTACGATTTATTAGGAAATAAGAGTATCCCATTGATCCTGGGATAAGAATTCCGACTCTCAAAAGGAGAATACACTGTAAAAGGATACCATATCAGAGAAATACTTCATGTAGAATGCTTTAATTATGGTAAACACTTTAATACTGTTGTTGTTGAAGTGTTTACAGTAATTGAAACATTTGAGATTAACTCCTTGTACACGTATGTCCCTGATTTATCATTTACTGTCAAAATAAATCAGGTCGTTTCACGCGGTCACGCGCGCCCTACTTAACTTCCAGTGTCGATTGTTGGCCCTGGCCCGAATTTTGACGCTCAAATGGAAAGGGCATTACTGACAAGTCTATCTTATCGGGAAGCTGGATTGGTGGATTGAATTTGGTGTTCCTGTATTTAGGATTGACAACTATACCTCTTTGGCACGTTTCTCCGAAATATCCAAATGGGCAGTAGCAATACTTGTTAGGGTAGCTCGTGGCATCAATATCTATGCATTTCCCATCATTCTTGCAATCGGCGTCCACCCAGCAAATATCTGGAAATAATAATAATAACAAAGGGTTGTATTATTCAAACATATAGAACGTGAAGCACTGAAATACTGCTGTAGAACGGATAAGATAAATAAGAGTTATCCTATATCAGAAGTTTGATATTCTATCATTATATACTCAAACTAAGGTAGTCCATACAATGAACTCCAGTTATTGAGCAAAGGTGCCACTTGAGAACATTTCTGCTTGTTCGGTCAAAAAGTTTGGTACCTATAACCTTTCAACATACATTTGCAGGGGTTTCGAAACTCTCGAATACACGCAAACCTAGTCAATTTCTACGCACAACGTTTCGAACTCGTCTCGATATATTCGTCCACCTACATTCTTCAAAATCCGAAGTGTATTTATCTTATTTTACATCCTTTAGTAGCCGAGACATCTTCACGATAGAGTTATGTTTGATTCTATTTATAGGTCAATCAATTCTACAGGAAAGCAACTCTCGTCACCTAACATTCAGACCCGAGAATACGGTGGATTCTTGGACGTAGCCTTAGTATCTCAGCCGCGCTTTTATTGCAGCTGTTCATGTGGAGACAATGAAGTATCCACACGGTCCCTAGCACCAGCTTGAGTGGAATTAGATACGCTAGCTCGGGAGAAGTGATGACAGATCAGCTCAAACAGCTCATCTGATGTCAATGAATGAGCATCGTGGACGTCTGATGGAGTAAACGGCTCAAGATGGGGTAACCTTGTAAATGCAAGAATACCAGAGAAACTAACCTGTAATGCTCGACGTCGTACGGCTTAAATTTTCCACCAAAACAATAAACCTACATATATTTGTCGAGTGACATGTACAGAGGGCGGGCCTCGGCGACTAACAGCCCACAAGCAGAATCCTACCATCCTAGAATCCTAGCAATGAGCCACTCCTATGACAGCTTTTGGAATGGATTTGAGGTAAATTTTACAACCCTCCTTCAAAGACAATTGGTGGGTCAATACACCACATCTTCATTTTATCCAGCCAATTTCTACGTTCCCACTTCGAACCTGCCTTAATTTATCTGCCCCCTTCAGCGTTCAAAATCCGAGGTGTAAATTTCACCAGCTAACGACAGAAGAACCAATCAGAACGTACACATCGATTGCGAGTGAAGTCACATAGAGTGACATCATCCTCTATTATCGGCGTCCTTCTTCCTAATATGGTGGCCACTAATTAGGTCAGCCAATCAATAACGCTCTTGTGCGACTCATTTCGAATTTCAAATGTTTTCGAGGTCAGTGACGTCTTGTGTCTATTTATAAGTTATTTGAACATTGAAGGGGTCCAGATATATCAAGGGAAGTTCGAAGTGGGAACGTAGAAATTGGCTGGATAAAATGAAGATGATACACCAAGGCTAGTTCAAAGCGTTATGCGTAGAAATTGACTTGGTGTGCGAATACTGGTGAGTATAGGCTTACATGTATCACGCAAAAACATAATATGCCGGTATATAATGTACATGCCCGCATACGATTAATATATAACGCAGGAAAGTGAATATGGTGCATTACTTATAAAACAGGGCTACACCGCCAAGCGCCTCCACTCAAAGTTTCTCAAATTTGGCGATATATATCGCATGCTGATAGCAAAATACGAGCGTAGCGTGCAAGATCTATGGCGTTACGTTTCGGAACTTGTGTCTAATTCCGCTTAACCCGGGGCTAGGGGCCGTATGAACCCATGTACTTCAAGATCCTCATGGTACTCATATGAACAGTCACAATCAACGAATATTATGGATTAAGAATACTGATCAGCGATACGGATTTGATATTTTGGAACATCATGATGTCTTGCCGGCATCATTGAAAACTGTTGACCGCTTCTCTCTTGCAGGAAACAAGCCTATGTTTATGTAAACTATGATTGTCTTTTTTGAATTTGGTGCTAATACTGTTATATGGAATATGAAATAGGTCTTTGGATTATGGACGCGGATATTCTCTAATGGACGACGGCTGAATTATGGATGACGGACCAGACGCTTGTAATTTTAACCTGTGTATGCCTGGATTCTGCTGGTGGACAAGTTGTCTGCGAGGCCGGGCCCCTGCACACCCAACACTCATAATGGATATAACAGAAAGAAAAAAATATAAGACAGACCCGAGGAACCTTAGTGCAGGTTTCTCGGCCGAGTCTCTAATAGTTCGAAATGCACTAAGACCTTTTTCAATCCAAATGACAGATATATTTCTGACCGCAAAGCAAGGCCACGACATCAAACCTTGTAACATTGCGCTTGATGATTGTTTAGCACCGAATTCTACATGTAATAATTTCAAGATTTCTATATGTGGACACCGTGGATGTCTCACGTGTCCACTCTTTAATACTTCAGCGTCATTTAGTTCCGCGTTAACTGGTAACTCATATTCTGTAAACTCGTATGTTGATCTTAGTTGTTCTACTACAAACTGTATTTACTTAGTTTCCTGTAAGAAGTGTGGTCAACAGTATGTTGGCAAGACCACCCAAAGACTCCATCTTAGGGTGAATGGTCACAGAAAATCCGTTAGGAAAAAGCAATTGCTTATAGGTAACCATTTTTCTGGACCCGACCATGGCTGGGACAACTTTAGTATTCAGATCATAGACGTCGTCTATCCATCTACCAAGGATTCCCCCTTTGGATTTGAGAGAAAAATCCGAGAACGGGAACTATTCTGGATGCTAGAACTTGGCTCAGTTTTTCCGTATGGTTTAAATGATGTCAGTGGGTTCGGCAATGTTACAAACCGCCGTTCAAATATATCCAATATTACCTAGCTATTTAAACCCCATCAACGGAGACATCGCAGCCATGGTTGGAGAAAGTTTAATAGTGCGATGATTCACGACCATATCACTTTAAATTACTTAGTGGGTTTAACTAACACACCCAATAGTACACATAGCTTACGTACAGTTCTGTATGCGTTACCTCTGAGAGCTTTAAATCATATAGCCAGAGATATTCAGGAAATATAATACCACCCAAAATCACTAAAGTATGTCAAGATATAGCGTATTTTCGGTTGTATCGTCCAGTGAACATAATCGAAACATCCCAAGATCGGCTTTTCTTGAAACTCAACTACTTAGATAAAGGACTGGACATTAATAATTTACCTCGATCCTGAATGATCCAGAGGTACGCAACACTGTACCAAACTATTTTAAGTTCACAGAACCTCCTTGCATTTCATATAAGTATACTAAATCTATAGCCACCAAAATATTCAATTACTCTAATGCTGTCAAAGAGTTTGACTGGAACTTATACACGTCGGGGGGCTATAGTTGTGATTGTGAATCGTCGAACTTTATCTATACACCATGCAAACATGTTGTGACTGGTGATCTTGATGTGGTGAGTGACAAGGACCTAAGATTACTCCTGACGAAGGGACCTAAATATAGAGAGCCGAGAAATATAAATCTGAAGGCCGACCAGAAGATAGTCCTGTCTGCTTTGGAACAGTACGTTATGGATTGGTCTAAGCGAGAAAAAGTTGAACCTACAGTACTCGCTGATTGGCTGGACCTCACAAAGAGCAAGGTCGTTGAAACAATCCGCCATATTGACAGAAGTACCCTTCCCCAAGCAAAACAAGTACTGAGAAGCCCCAATTCGCAAGAAGTTCTAGCTAATCTCCAGAGTAAATTCGTCATAGTCCCGGCAGACAAAGCTCCAAATAATATAATATTCATATGTAAATATTACTATTACCAGGTGCTGGTTGAAGAATTGAGTGTAAACATATCGTCATCAAATACGTCTACTTACTCTCAAACTGCATTTACTCTTCAAAATTTATTTAACAATCACAAAACGTTTCTCAGGGAAAGAGGTATTTGTCTTTCAACCAAACATAACGATAAACCAAAGGTATACTGAACTCCCAAAATGCATAAATCACCATACAAAGCTAGATTCATAGCTGGTTCTAGAAGCTGCACCACCAAGCTTCTTTCAACCCTGTTGACGAGGGCCCTTCAGGAGGTAAAAGCATTTTGGGAAAGGTATTGAACCACTATTTCTAAAAACTCTGGCGTTGAATGTATGTGGATATTGAAAAACTCAAAATGTCTTACGGAAGAACTTTATGCTAAAGGTCACGTACCGTACAGACATGTATCCACATGGGATTTCTCGACTCTCTATACTACAATCCCTCATCAGGACCTTATTGACCGTCTAAGCTCATTAATAGTATCTGTATTCAAGAAAACTGACCGTAGATATAGTAATGTCGGAAGCCATAAAGCATTCTTTAGCTGTACTACATACAAGAGATATCATTCATGGGATGTTTCTTTGTTTATAGAGTTGCTTGAATTTCTCATTAAAAATATATATGTGAAATTTGGCAACACAATATATCAACAGCATGTAGGTATTCCAATGGGTACTAATTGTGCACCCCTATTGGCTGACCTATATCTGTTCTCTTATGAATATGACTATATGCAGGCGCTTTCAAAAACCGATCCATTCAAACCCCGTTCCTTCTCATTCACCAAACGCTATATAGACGATCTTCTCGCTGTGGATAATCGCTATATAAATGACGCAGTGAAGGATATATATCCACCTTCACTGGATTTGAAGGAAACTACAGATGACCCTACAGGCACATCATATTTAGACCTATATCTCTATAAAAATGAAGCGGCCCTTCTCTCTCGTCGACTGCATGACAAAAGAGATGATTACAATTTCAACATCGTAAACTATCCCTTTCTGGACAGTAATATTCCAGTGGGACCTGCATATGGCGTATACATATCACGCCTAGTAGCATTTGCTAGATCCTGTGTTAAATGTGACGATTTTAATCAACGTCACAAAACATTGTTGCAGAAACTTATAAAACAGGGCTACACCGCCAAGCGCCTCCACTCAAAGTTTCTCAAATTTGGCGATATATATCGCATGCTGATAGCAAAATACGAGCGTAGCGTGCAAGATCTATGGCGTTACGTTTCGTAACTTGTGTCTAATTCCGCTTAACCCGGGGCTAGGGGCCGTATGAACCCATGTACTTCAAGATCCTCATGGTACTCATATGAACAGTCACAATCAAAGCGTGACTGAGATACATCATTCTTTAGATGACGACCTTACAACGAATATTATGGATTAAGAATACTGATCAGCGATACGGATTTGATATTTTTGGAACATCATGATGTCTTGCCGGCATCAATGAAAACTGTTGACCGCTTCTCTCTTGAAGGAAACAAGCCTATGTTTATGTACACTATGATTGTCTTTTTTGAATTTGGTGCTAATACTGTTATATGGAATATGAAATAGGTCTTTGGATTATGGACGTGGATATTCTCTAATGGACGACGGCTGAATTATGGATGACGGACCAGACGCTTGTAATTTGTCCTATTTCAGAGTATAGTTTTCGTCCGTGCGATATACACCTTGTCTATTGGTTGTAGAATCAGGGACCATAAAATAAATTTTATTGTACTGTCCCTGGTAGAATGTAATACAGCTAAGACACCATTTGCGTCCACTTCGCCATCCATAAGATGGCTTGCGAATCGTGTGTCTCCATTATCGCGGAGCGATATCCGGTACTTTACGGTATTCTGTTCGGCCTTCATCCGGCGGAGAACAGACTCGAGAAATCTGATAAATTACAGGTTTTTATTACACTTCGGAAACAGATATTGACCAGGCTTACAAAATATATAATTATGAATAACTTTCGTATCATACAAGAGGTGTGGTAGATCTGTAATTTTGAACAAGTAGAACATCACATGACTCAAAAATGGCGGGTTACGTTGGGGTTACGTCGGTAGATTTTAGCTGATTGGCTGACGAAGTCACGTGGCACTGATTTCCGGAAATTCCCTCTTGCAGTTGCCGAAAGTAGGCTGAAAATGGATACACACGATCTCAGGGTCAGTCTTACCGCGTATAGATGACCGAGATGGTTACAGGTTGCTAAGACACGAAGCATGGTTACACAATGTGAGGTAGGGTAAGATAAGATTGACGTTTCACCATACCTTTGTACTGACATCTATCTCCGGAGTACAGGTGATCACAGGTACATTCTGAACCAGATGCTGTTCCCTTCTCGGAACAATCCTCTTGATAATCGAGAGCTGTCATGGTTAAAAAAATCTATATATGATAAACACGGTTAATTTTATTAACTCAATGTAGTTACAATAAAGAAAATCTTTTTCTAGTATCAGAGGAGAAATGATTTGAAATTAATTCTGAATTATAAATATAGCTATTGAGATGAAAGAAAGAAAATTGTACGCCTGTATCACAATTATACGCCTATATCACAATTTGACTCTGTTTAATCCCTTCTTTAAGCTAAGAAGGTGGGTGAATGAAATCTTACCCGGCACAATGTTAACATCAGCACACGACCAGAACAAGTAACCAACACCAGGGGGACCCTGCCACTCGGCCGCCTGTCTCAGCAGTCTTAGAGTGCAATTTTCACATGTCATATTCGGAAGCAGGGTTACGGTATAGTACTGACGTCTGGAAAGATTATGTACATATACAATCAACCAATCAGTGAGTTCTAGCAATACAGTTCAGCAGTTCAGCAAAAATTTGTAACACTTAATATGGAACGAGTAAAAGCGTTCATCTCTGACTAATTTTAGCATCTTCGTTACACCAAACCAATTTCTACGAGCGTAGAAATTGGCTTGGTGAAAGAAAATGAATTTTAGCGGTTGTTGGAATAAGTTGAAATAATGTTATGTCCATTTTGAACAATAATGAAAGAAAAAGGTACGAAAAATTCCACAACGCAAAGTATCTCAACAATGGAAATATGAGGTTGGACGGCACTGAACACTAACGTTCATATTGACGTCCAAATCAGAACACAATATCATGTTAATAACTGAACACTTATGTTCATATCCGAATACTAGGGAACATGTTCACAACTGAGCACCACGTTTGAACCCCATTATTCACAAATGAACACATATTCTGTAATACTTTTGAAACACTAGCGTCCGCATGAACATTTAAAAGTGTTCAATTATGCGAAAAAGTGTTCAAAAGTAAACACTTCAGAATGAACACTAATTTTTCAAAGTTCTAGTGTTCAACACTAGACGATATTGTGGACAACCTATTTCGTTGTTTTTATTGCGGGCGATCTAGATGACGAGCATAAGATCCTTCAACACTTGAACTTGAACACTTTTACATGTTCGAAAGGTGTTATAAACTAGTATGCATTTCAGTGTTCAGGATATGAACACTTTTCGTGACAGTGTACCCAAGCCCCCAGTTAAATTTTGGACAGGATTCCCCCTGCGTGGCACACCGCCGGAAGTGACATAGATAAACATCGTCACTTCCGTTACGTTCGTTACCCCCGATATTTTCATTACCTTTTGTTTCAATAATTCTGTTGACTGAGAATCTGGAAAGTTGGTTCGGAATATTATTATTGTAATAGATATAATATCCATCTGAAAAATAATGCGTGTAGTTTCAAACCAATGGCCCATAAATGTTCGGTCACGCCACAATTAGGTCAGGGGTCAATCTAGCTAACCAAAGTGGTAAATAGGGGGAATACCATCTAGACGTAACACTATGAAAACTTCGTGCGCAGTGTTTGCCGATATTCTACGATATCCCATAATAAGCCAATCACGACAATTTCTGCATTTTCTCTCTGATAATGATTGACGTTTTGTTCACGGAAATTAACATCTTCGCACGGCACAATCTTTTGATAATTTCTGCCCCATAACAAAGTCAGACTTTTCGGCGGGAGAAAACTCTTTGATCTTTACGGTTTACCATGCACACTGTCTGGAAATGATGCCATATTTGAATACTGTTTCCCGATAATGTTTATATATTGATCCACGTGCTACCGTGTGTAATTACTGTGGGCCTGATTTTGAAATTGTTTCACCAAGCTAGCTAATTGATTGGCTAACAAATGTAGTTTCATATTTGCACGGGATTTATATAGCGCTGAATTCAGATATAATATTCCCTGATATTATATCTGAGTTTACTCAAGGGTTAAATCTGGCTGTGCCAAAGTGAAGTGAGCCTACGAAACGTAGCACTCGCTGTGTGAAGTTCGGTATATACAGCACGTATTCTAGAAAGGCCTTGCTTCGACACTGATGGACAATTAAAAAGTAATTAATTAATTGAGCAGAGAAAAATACAATTCCCTAAAAGATTATGATTACAGCCCTTATAAATTGAATATCAGCACATTTCCTGTCATCGTTCCCATAATCTAGATGATACTAGATGACATAGAAACGCTAGATACAATCGACTATGGTTGACGGTAGGGGACAAAAGTCGGTTTCAATTCCTAGGATTAAATCGCTATAGACTCGATCTAAGTCCATCGGTCAAATTATTGCTTCAATTCCTCGGCCTAAATGGTTCTAAAGTGCGGAATAAATCGTTGTAGACCTAGAAATAAATCCCGGAGTTCATCTGTGGAAATGAATTTGATTTAATCGGCGATCTTGATCCTTCTAGTCCGAAGTCCTATGCTTTAGTCATGTTAGTCCACCAATCAAAATGGTTTTCTAGTCCGATGTTTACTCCGTCCAATTAAACTTCGGACTAGAGAACTCGGTTTTGATTGGTGAACTAAATCTTAGGACTTGAACGTTTTATAACTTGGACTAGAAGGATCAAGACCGCGGATTAAATAAAATTCATTTCCGCATTTGAACTCGGGGATTCAATCCTAGGTCTAAATCGACTTATTCCGTGGTTCAGAACACTTTTACCGAGGAATTGAAGCAGTAATTTGACTAGTGGACTTAGATCCAAACTTGGAAAGAATTCGTTCAGGTTTTCCAAATTTATTGTCTAGAAATGAATTTTAACATGACCCCAGAGGGCACCACCTGCAGTTTTAACTTAAACACATACCAAATTTGGAAAGGATTTCTTCAGGATTTCAGAAGGTATTGTCTGGAAACGTATTTTCAATTGACCCCCAGGAGGTACCACAAAAAGGTGGATCGTACGAAAAACAATCCTAAACGAGAAATTGAGGGAAGGTACGCACATATCAAATTTGAAAATAATCTGTTAAGCTTTTCAAAGGTTATTGTCCAGAAATGTAATTTTTAATTTAGCCCCCAGGCGGCGTCACCTATATGCGGATTAACACGAAAAACAATCCCAAGCGAGATCTTGAGGCAAGTCTCCCGGACATTGAAAATATTGAATATTGAATTGAATCTGCTCAGTTTTACCCATAAAAATGAACCTGACCCCCAGGTGGCGCCATCTATAAGCATATCGCCATGAAAAACAATCCCCAGCGAGACCATCAGGCAACGCAAAGGACCTTGTACGACAAGATGGACAAACGGCCCCAGCGAGCAGTCCATTCACAGCGTGTCACGTGACTCCAGTGGAATTGAATGGATTCGGGTTGACCGCCGAGAGCGAGGCTTGCAAGGCCAAGCATATTTTACTCGTGGTTTTACACCCTTTTCCCTGTTATTAAATTGATGCTGTTACACTCTCAAAATGCTAATGTTAGATTTAACATCTAGAGGGTTGGAGGAGGGAAAACATTTAGAAAGTGTTGTATTCACCACTTTTAAGTATTAAATGCATTTTAAGCTGTTGCATCCAACACTTAATAGTGGTGAATACAACACTTTCTAAATGTTTTCCCTCCTCCAACCCTCCAGATGTTAAATATAACATTTGCGTTTTAAGAGTGTATATGATATCTTCGTGCTTTCCGTGTTACGTTAATGCCGTTAATTACATCAATAAAAAGTTGAATACCGAAATGAAATGAATAGATTTTACTCGTCACTCGCTGAATTGAGGACCCGCAAGTCTCATTTTTTTATGAGAACCCTCCTGTGAGGTAGGTGAAGAGCATCCTATATGGCGTTCGACTGGCAACCACGCACAATGTGGTGAATAAGGGTAATCAGCAATGTTTAAAGTTGTCAAAGTATATGCTATTAGTTCATCGTGCCAATAGTAACTGTTGCACGACCAGTTTCATTTGACCGAAAGGTCCTTCTGGGTTTACGCTGATCACCAGCTGCATATGCGACACGTCTTCACTGATGGTGGAACTGTTTTCCGGTAAGGATTAAAATAGATGCGCTATGGCCGTAAACTGCATTTGTCTATTTGCCCATTATGATTGGTCAACAGATAATATTCTCATTTGGCCTTGATGGCAAGACCATTGTTGATATCGCCTACATCCCAAACGGTAGTAAATATTCTTCATCATGGACAAATATATATACATATTTATGTACGAATTCAACGCACAGAACTAGTTCCCTGAGACCACTTCTGATACTACTAAATACTAAGTTGATCAAATCAGTCCAGATATTGTTGTGTGCAATTCTCTAATCATGTGGGCAAAGCTTGCATGCATGAGAAGAGAAAACTTCGCAACATTTGCTGAATATTATATCTTGATATATAGATCATTTCCATTCATTCTTTCTACTAACAAATCTTCTCATATATATTGTAATCATGGTGAAAAATCGAAAAATGCATAAATCTATCGAAAGATTTTGAACAAATATTATGGGATTCGAACCAGCAGATCATTCAGTCAAAACGATAACTTTTCTCGCGACTCGATCCATTCGGCCAGCTCATACTCGGACATATAACGTTGCTCCAATTATCGTATTTGAAATTAAACACCAAATGACCAAAAACAATATTCCATAAAGTTTCATTTTTTATATGAAGATAAACGATAACCAAAACGTGCTTTATTGAACAACTAGGGATTCAAAAGAGGACTGTTATGTGTGAATATTTTTGTGGTTATAGTTTATCTTCATATATTTACGGATAGGCAAACCGTGCTTTTTCAACCAAAAACTGTCAATTTCACACAAACCCACCACTTTGGAGAGCTCTTGTTGAAAAACCATGGCACTCATGCTCCCAATATTTCAAAGAGAGTTAAAAAAAAATGCCATAGTTTACGCTAATCGAGGCGAGCATTTCATATTTTAAGTTTCATTTTTCATCTACAGTCGTACCTGGGGCGGTTTGTCCACCTTAACGTACCAGGTCCTTTGTTGGAAATACTATTTTAACCCTACCAGGCGGTGAGAGGGGGCGGACGGCGGGGCAAAATGGCCCTCCCTACCAAACTTTCTGTGCTATGTTCGAAACGACAATAAAAGGAGAGCTGAAACTCGGTGACTTTATAGTTTATCATATTGGGGTCATTTTGAGCCTATTTGCATAACCCCCCGAGCAGAGGATCATGGGCAAATTCAAGATGGCGGCCAAGTCGGTACCAGAAAAGTGATGTTTTCGTCATATTTCTTCAACATTTCTGCTTTCCCGAGATAAAAACTATTTTATTTCACATCAACTTAATATGTACTAATTTATCATGCACTTTTTGCGGAGAAATTGCATAAATAAAAAATTCGGAAAATCTGATTGAAAAATCGACCAAAAAATGCCGTTTTTGAAAATGACGTCACTGCGACGTCATCAAATCATTTTTTTTACATTTTCTGGTAGAGCTTGACCCAAGGGAATAGTGTGGCAAGTTTCAACCCCCTAGTCCAAAGGGTATGAAAAATAATTCTCAAGCCAGATCTTGAGGCAATGTACCCACACACCGAATGTGAAAATAAAATCTGTTCAGTTTCTCATAAATTATTGTCCGAAAACGAAATTTTAACTTTGTCCCAAGGTGGCGCCACCTACAGGAGAATCGGAACGAAAAACAATTCGAAGCGATATCTTGAGGCAAGGTACCCACTCAGAACAATCCGAAGCGAAAAATTGAGGGCAGATACGCACATGCCAAATTTGGAAAGAATCTGTCAATGCAGGTTTTCAAAAGTTATTATATGGAAACACGATTTTAACTTGGCCCTAGGTGGTAGGATCAGCAGGAAAAACAATCCCCAGCGATATCTTGAGGCAAGGTACCAATTTCCCAAATTCGAAAAAAAAAATCTGTTTAGTTTTTTTTCAGAAATAATTGTCCGAAAATGATATTTTAACTATGCCCGCAGGTGGATGGGCACAAAAAAAAACAACCCCAAAACAATCACATGATCTTTTTATCTGTAGCTCCTTGAGATGGCACTGAAATATTATTGAATTAATGTACCTATGTCGGTGGTTTTAAAATCTACAACGCCACGATCTGTGTGAAACTGAATTCATTTGTTGGAGAAATGTATATACATGTTCCAGGTACTAATATCACCATACAAGACATGACTGCATGACGGTAAACCATGCACTGAATTTACTTTAGATACAAATGGCTTCAGAGGTCATACATTGAGCCAATGGCCAGCCACTATTTTGATCCCCAACAGTGACATTACTGAGATATGGCTGTGAATCAATCACTGATATGCTATCTATGTAAATGAGAATATGAAAATTGGTATCCAAACTGGGATAGCCACTTTACCAGATGGTCCAGATGAAGAATTTGCATATTTGAGAAATTGTAGAGAAAATACAATTTACCAGTTTCAGACAGAACCAGAAAACAATAGGTGTTTTCCCCTATGCAGGAGCAATATGCACAGTTGATTGACGAAGGCATTCAGGAGCTATACAATGGAAAGATTTAGCAAAAGGAAAAATTGCATATAATGGAAATTGTAGATAAAAACCCAATTACAATTACCGGACAGAGGTGAAAAACAATAGATGTCTTCTCCTAGACAGGAGCAATAGGTACCACAAATTTAAAGTTGATTGTCAAAGGCATTCAAATGTTATCCGACGGTTCTAAATAGATCGGGGAATGGGAAGAAAAAGAGGAAGAGGAAGAAGAAGTAGAAAAAGCAGAAGTAGAAGAAGAAGAAGAAGAAGAAAACTTTTATATCTGCTGTTTTATGTTTGTTTTATTGTCGCATATGAAGTAATTGTATTGGACACAAGTTCTATCAACTTGGATCGTTCTCTCCTTCATGGCTGACAACTGCACAAAACAACATAGTCACATTCACATACAACGATGGTGACCAAAAACGTAAAGTAAATACAGACATATACAGGTTGGGAAGGAAAAGGTGGTGGTGGTTGTGGGGGACAGGAGAGAGGGGAGGAGCGGGGGTCTGGGGGTGATGAGGGAGTGTTTTGAGTAAGTTTTCTCTCGCATCGAAAGGAAGAATATATATATATGCTTGCAAATGCGTAGCAGACTACTTTCTTAACTGACATACATGTAGCTATATACATACAATATGATATACACAAACAAAAGTATGTTTCTGCGCATCTACCGAAAAGCGATATTTGAATGACTATAACTAGAGAAAACAAATATTAACTTTTAAGGTAAACAGTTGTGAAAGGATTTTGGAACTGGAGAATGTGTTATCTGAAGTTTGAGGCAATAAAACCGCAACGAAGGAACGCTGGCAAACTGGCTTAGCGAAATCAGTGTAATTTTGTCCCACAACCATGAGACTCATGGTTTGCCATGTTGGCATCCTATAATCTTGAATAAAAGCCTGGTGAACCACCGTTTTTCTTGCATTTCCGGTTTAACATTGTTCCAGAAAACGATTGAGAAATTGTGAAGAAATTGATGCTTTATCTATCTTTCTAGGAAAATATAGGCATTTCATGTAATCCCAATACTAGATTGGAGTAAAATTATCAGAAGTAGACCATTCCAAATCACAGATTGTGCAAAACCTGATGAACTCCGTTATGTTCAGTGTTGAGGGTCTGCAATACATCGTGTTAAAATGACATTTAATTTCCGAGTTGTTTGGAACCATCAGAGGGACATTTGCGTAGTGAAGTCTAGAGCCCTACATGGTTCCTTGATCTGATGTATATATTATATTGTATACTTACGTATCATCTCCCGTTTCATAACCATCTGGCTTTGTCAGTCTTGTCGCTGTGGTTACATTGTCACCCTCTCCCAGAATCTCCAAACTATATCCTCCCTGTACAGGAAATAAAGGAATAATTATATAAGTCGCATCTAAAGTGTTTATTTTAATAGCTTTCAGTTTTAAAATACTTGATTGATCAAATTTTCAAAAACAAAATCCGGTATATCCATTGGCTTGTGAAGAAAAGTGGAAGAACATCTGGCCAATCCCAGAGTTGAAGTGGAAGAACATCTGGCCAATCCCAGAGTTGAAGTGGAAAAACATCCGGCCAATCACAGAGTTAAAGTGGAAGAACATCCGGCCAATCACAGAGTTAAAGTCGAAGAACATCCGATCAATCACAGAGTTAAAGTGGAAGAACATCTGGCCAATCCCAGAGTTGAAGTGGAAAAACATCCGGCCAATCACAGAGTTAAAGTGGAAGAACATCCGGCCAATCACAGAGTTAAAGTGGAAGAACATCCGGCCAATCACAGAGTTAAAGTGGAAGAACACAGTTAAATTGGAAGAACATCCGGCCATCCGTGACTTTGTAACTTATCATACTGGGATCATTTTGATCCTATTTGCATAACCCCTGAGCATAGGATCATGGGTAAATTCGAAATGGCGGCCATGTGGGGTACCAGGCAGGCGATGTTTTCGTCATTTTTCTTTAAAAAATTCTGCTTTACTGCGAGGAAATGTGGACAATATCTAATTTATTTCACATCAGATTATTATTTACTAATTTATCAGGCAGTTTATTCGTGGAGAACACATAAATGAAAACTCTGCCTGAAAAATGGAAAAAATGTCCTTTTTTTTGGAAAATCTTGGATTTTATAAAAAATATTCTGATAGAGCTTTACCTTTGGGTATGGTGCGGTAAGTTTCGTCCCCCTAAGGGATAAGAAAAATATTTAGGGGAGGGGGAGGAGGGGGTATTCGTTACATCATGTCGTTATACAAGAAAAACCAAAAAAAAGGAGAATAAATCTGACCTTTTTGCATTCATCAAGATTGCAGATGAAGATGATCTAGTACATGTATTACTTGGATAATTTTATATCTGTACGGTTATTGGGTTTACTGGTTAAACCCTCAGACTTGCATCAGAAATAATATTTGTACACTGATTTAGTAACATCTCAAAACGTTTTCTCAAACATCGTCATAACGTTTTGAAAAAAAGGTTTTGAATGCATTTTATTAACATTATAGGAATGTCTCTTCGCTAGTTCTCCTTGAACATTTCATTCAATGCTTTTATATATTTTTAGAACATGCTGATGCACGAAACGTTGCTAAAACATAAATAAAACATGGCTACTGTCATGTTCAATGTTTTCAAAACATTAGCAACACATTCCCGGCCACGTTACCGGAAACCCTTTCTAATATAATTATGGGAAAGTTAACATACTGAATCTAAAAAAAACGTTTCTGTTCATTTAATTGGCTCTGTGCTGAAGTGAATGGCATTTTTCGTTTCCTTTTGTTGAAATGGTATGGATGAAAGTCCATTTCGAGTTCTAACCTAGTTGCTTCATTTAAACAATGGTTCACCTGTATAACAATGAATTCAAGTCTGGTAATATGTCATTTATTTGATTTAATTGCTTTGGTGTCTACTAAAAAATACGCGGTGTAAATAACACCAAGTTCAGAAAAAACAGTACCTCTACTGTGTCGGTTTTATGGGAATTGTGGGGGGCGTAATGCTATTTGACACTATCACTAACTCAAACAACGTGATATGCTTATAAACTATCATTTGTCCCTAATTAGTATTCAGTGCAAAGTTTGTTAATTAGTTATTGTTAGATCTATCTCCACCCCGAGGCTTCACCAAGTTTGATGATCGATATCACTAACAACGCATCTTCACAAGTCCACGTAAATTCCAAATCCTCTCAGGGGATTTACCTGGACATTTTTGGTGATTCGAATGAGTTCTTGAGTCGATGCCTCTATTATACAGTCTCGTACATTTCATCCCCCGCGCTTGTTTTGAATTAGCATGTCCGTATCCCAAGTCTGCGGTTTTTGCTTTGACTTCCGATGTTCATTTCAGCTTGACATCAAAGCAGTTTGGCCCGCGATGAAATTCAAACCTGTCACATCTCATTCCTCGCAGCGGATTGGCCTAATCAACTAGCTTAGCGCGTTCACTGATTGGGTTGATTTAGAGGAACCCCCTTGATCTGTTTATATCCAGAACTCGTATGGGTATCTAACCAAGCCAAACAGATCGATCGAACCACTGGCTCGCGAGGATGTAACAACGGGGTTAAAAGAATTGTTTTCTTGGTAGCATGAGCTTTGTCTCTTAAAAGCGTTGAGGGGTTATTTTAAAATTCAGAGCAAGCAGCCATCCATTCATCAGTCAAACCTGGTCGGTGTATAAACATTATCAAAACATTAGACACTGTTTTGTGGGTAATTCATCGAATGCGGATGAATAACATTATCATAAATATCGTTATCACTACAGACAACATAAAACTAACATGTCGTAAATACTAGTAGTATAATATTATTACGCAATCTACACTCTCAGTAAAAAGGGTTCTTCAAGCTAGATGGTTCCATTTAGAACCGTCTGTAAAGATTCATTGATCATGATGAAGAAGAATGACAGACCTGCTCTTATATCCACGCTCTCAAGACCTTGCTTAGGAACACAGCAGTATATACAAGGGGCTGAATATGCTATGATTTCAACTGACAAACGTCACAAGAACATAGAGTTGCTTGAATTTCCGATGAAATTTGAAAGCCAGTACCGGTATTAGCTCAGAGAGCTGGTTTTGTGAGTCAGCTTGGGAACACCAATTGAATAAGTCTAAATTGCCCCGATAGAATGGAAAATAACTGGGAATGGATTTAAGTCACCATGATGTGGGTAACTTTAACTAATCATCTTCATTTGTTCTTTATTGTTTCTAAGCGGCACACGTCTGACTACCTCATCAATCAGTCTTTCTCGCCAATGACCAAACCCTGGACATACATCACTGCCCAGACGTCTTGTTTCTGACAAAATTCTGAGGGTCGTTAAATTACATCTCTCTTGATACTGGTGTATAGCGGAATATAGAATAACTATGATGACTGCAATACATGTGATAGATATGCTTGATACTACCATAAGTTACAGAGAAAGCACCAATGTGTCCATCTTCATGAATATTTTGACATTTTTAAGTTGGAAATATGCCACTTGTCACTCAGATTAAAGACACATGCTCACGAATTTGGGACAAATTTGAAACGCAGATTTCCACCAGAAGTTGGAATGCTGCGCGGTGAAGCGCGTCCAGATGTTTCCCATTGTTGTTATCATGTTACTGTGGGGTGAATAAATCTAGTTATTATTTTCAAACCAGTTGTCTTACTTCAGTAGTCTGTAGGTTCTTTCCAAAGTATATGTACGTGGGAGTCACCCCGCCCCCCCCCCCCCCCACCCCCCATCCGTATCAATGTAAAAGCGTGTTTAGACAGTAGGCAGTGTCCCTTGAAATATCTGAACCTTTTGAACTTTGCTTGAGTGAAAATTGAACCGGATACATGGCGTTTTATGTCGATGTACCAGCGCGTCTAGATCTCTATCTTCTAAGTATGACTCAATAATATCTTCCATATGCTCCTCTGTATATTACGTGCTGCCCATACATGGAAGCGTATGCTCTACACAGTTGTTACTTGAGCGGGCTGTTTGAAATAACAGCCAATCAACGGACGACTACAGAGACTCGTTTGTCGTCTTCGTGGAATCGCGTTATACATTCCGACGTAAGCAGAGTGTATGCGAAGGAAAAGCTGGCTGGATGATAGTCCCTTTGGTGTAACATTAATTAAAT
The DNA here is from genome assembly GCA_036873755.1 of Hanleya hanleyi. Lineage (NCBI taxonomy): Eukaryota > Metazoa > Mollusca > Polyplacophora > Lepidopleurida > Hanleyidae > Hanleya > Hanleya hanleyi. The sequence continues at coordinate 103,450 of JAVTVY010033188.1, read as the reverse complement.
CGAACGAAACACGGAATTCAACACCTGAATTCAAAACAACCAGAATGGATGAATTATATGACACATTGCCTCGGAGAGGTCATCATGGGGTCAAGAATGTGACTAGGAACTCCGAAAAATAAGTAGGCTGGCTTGTGTTATGGTATATCTGCTCTCCGTCTTGTCACCGCTTTGTCAGACGGACCATGACAAAGGGATAGTTACAAAAATCTGTCCAGTGTCAGATATCCTTAAATCAGCCATTGACATTGCATTAGACTCGGGCTCGGGCTCTTGAATATAATAGGCCCAAAAAGTCAAAATGAAAATTCAACTTCCTGATAAATTACTACATAATACTAATAGCCTACGAACAAACGTAACACGATTGTTTTCCGACAACAGCAGACGCTATATTTTTATAATTATACAGTGTATGCTTTTTGCTGTTTATCACTGGGAATATTTCCCCTCCCAGCTATTGTGCTCAACTATTGTGTTATGTATAGGGCAATCAATACACGCACCAGTAGTTCCGTTGTGGGAAGTCTCTTTAAATATATATACACCAATACTCTACATTTAGTGTAGTTTTATTTCATATATATAGATATATATCTCTTCCACTCTCTCTCTCTCTCTCAACGCTTCAGTGACTACAGGACTGCTGTGTCATCTGCCCATATATATCCTGTAGCATTCTGTACAGCATTGTCTGCCTAAATAGTTAGAGTTACTTGCAACCGATGATTTACAATGATAGACGATCGCTTTGATTTGGGAGACGCTCGAAGCATAGCTTTCAATGGGCGGGGCCGGTTTTCTGTGAGTTTACTGCTTGATAGAATATATGCTATATATAACGTGAGGCTAGCACTATTCACCCATACAAAGGATATGTGACGTTTACTGGGAAATAAATTCCTAAAGTTGCGTGTGAAAATCAAGTCAATTACATTTTCAAACCAGAACCTTCCAAATCAGGTTAATACCATCCTCGCGAGTCAGTGTATCGATCGATCTGTTAGGATTTACGAGGATTTAGGATTTACCTGGACTTCTGAAGATGGATTGATACAGGTATATGCAGTTTACATGGTGAAGTGTCAGCCTCGAAAATAAAAAAGAGACTATTGTTAATTGCATCGAAACGGATTCATGATTTTTCAAAATATGCTTCCTTGCTAGCTATATTGGCATTTATGCCCCATTTATAGGGAGAAATTTTTCTTGTAGCAAACGTATGACACCTCAAACCAAAGAAATTCTTTGTTCATTCATATAATCAAACTTCCGAATGTGTGAAAAGGTAAATTTGGTTTGAGAAATCAGAGAAAGTCTTCCTTATAAATGTAGAGCAAAATTACCAAAATAGGTCAGGAAACACATTTTTAACAAGCATAAATCCATCTGTATGCAATTCACCATCCACATGCTGATTTATTTAGGCCTAAACTACAAAAAATTTCGATTTTATAATGGTCACACAGAAAGGACTTTTTCCTATACTTCAACGTCAAATATCCTTTGAACAGCATCATGTGGGAAAATACGAGAAACTCAAACTACTTCAGCTGATAAATTCCCATGACGAAGCGCTTTATAATTTAGAGATCATTCATCAGAATTGAACATAAAATTGGGGAAAAAAATAATTAAAAAGAGCATATTATCTTGCAACTCACCGCATTAGCAGATCAGGAGATAACCGTTGGATCGGCGTTAGCAGACCGGATCGAAACAACAGCTAAGTGTGTAAACACAAAGTTTTTTAGCATGAAATTCACGTAATCAGTCTACTATACTTGTGCTATCTGTCAGCTGATAAGAGATGTTATATCATCCATATTTATATGGCGTGTTCAGTTACATCTTCAACACGCACACACCATGGAGCTCAGCAAAGCTCCTCGCACAAACCATCCGTGCAGAAGTCACCATTCTTTTCTCGGATGAACTAAAGGCGTAGGTTACTTTTGCCGTGTTGCACGAATTTCTCAGTAATATTTGCTGATAATAATTTAATAAATAATTCATTTTGAATTCGATTTGAAACTCAACAATAGATCAGCAACATTGGTAAGGGACAATGGACATATAGATCGGTACAAATGATGGATATTTCAGTATATGTATTCTTTGAAAAAACAATGGTTTTGTAGGTTTTTCATTGAAAAATTACCGTCACACACAAGTAGTTTTTAGCATTTTAACGTCACATATCCTCATAAGTAAGAATAGATTGTGCATGTATACTGAGTATGTAGTTAAAGTTTAACATTGATTGAGAGATAAATAAATGATTCACAGCTTTCTTCTCAACAATAACATACATGTATTAACGGAGAAGAGCAATCCTGAAAGTATTACACTCGGAGGGAAATTCTGACAGAGTGACTTTGGTTAAACTCTCATTGTCAGGAGGTCTGATCGAGCTTATTACTATAACCATGTGCTCGAAGCATCGAGACTAATGGAATATCACCGACGCAATGATTCCTGAAGGACAACCATGCATTTACCTTTGTAGTTTAGGAAATTCTTACTTCATTCCAATTTGCCGTAATCGAATTTCCCTACATCATTTCATAGGAGTGCATTTGCATGACCCATTTCGCATTTTTTTTTTCTACACAGGCAAAGTTGCACCTCATCTGATTCATATGGGAGCTCACATGCTTGACACCCAGCACCCGACACGCATGTGAGAAACTTAATTTATAAAATATGCACAAAAAACATGATTCACATGAGCGATAAGCATGATTGTTTTCACATATCACTCTCACGTGGTCCATATTTGCCTGTTTACGAGATAAAAGCTATCAAATTTAGCTTGAAATTTAGCGTCAAACACGCAAGATCCGTCATGTCCGCCAGTTTGAATGTAACAATGGCGCTTTACGCAGAGGATTATGTAAATAAATTCAAACTTGAAATGAAATGATACACTAAAGCTCAATTCTGAAGAACGTTTATTCGAGGTGAAACTTTGTCACAAATAGAATAAGCGCTATTCTCAGAATATGATCGCCATGCATAATTCACTCATGATGCATTGATGGGACGTTATGTAAAAGAGGATGGACCTCGAATTGCCAAATGATAATTAAATGCTGTTAAAAAATAAATAAAAATACTTCCAGATATTCCGTCCCAGGATTTGATTCTCATAGTAGACGAAACTTGGTATATGGCTTCAACATGGTGATTGTTTCACTTGATAATATTGATCGACATATTGTAGGGAGGCATGTAGATCCGTGTATGTCGCATAGAACGCATTTTTATGATATCCTCTATCCACTGGTGTATGAAATTGTGGGAAATATTTTATTTTTAAACAACACCATCGACGAGGACACCTACTGCAGATCAAGCCACTGTGCGTAAAATACTGGACTTTCAGAATAGAAATGAGGGGGTGGGGTATGTATATATTCAAAGGGCCTACAAATGCTTATGACGTGCAGTATATCCATTTCTCGCGTATACGCATTTGCCATGTTCTTGCTAAAATAAAGGTTATCGCCAGCCAAGCTATTCTATGAAAGAAACCTTGAAGATATATTGGTTGTATCTTGCATATTATAGCTTGCCTCTCAGTATTTCCCCTTGTAGGAAAAAGGTGGTCAAACATCGTTGCTACGGTAACAGTTTTGGGTGTAATTATATAACAATGACACACTTATTTCGCACAAAATGGATGCATACTTATCAGCATCATTGTCGATCGCGAGGAGTATAAATTTATATAGAATTTTTTTGTATAGATATAGAATTTTGTTGTACCCAGCTATTTGCCCGTACCCAGTATACATATAATTTCATAGACTTCCAATTTGTTTTCGGTCCCATGATCATAAGCAGATAGCCTGTTAAACGACTGGGGCTGATTCAACTCATGTGTCAAAGATTTTTTTTTTTTTTTGAAATTAGACACCAGTTTTCTGGTGTTCCAAGTGATGTTCATTATACGGTACATACAACCGTAGTGAATGAAGCAATGTTTCCCCGAATGGATTCGTTGATGCCGGTATCAGATCCAACATTCAGTAGCTAGCCATCGTCGTATTTTGCTGATGGCAGTTTCATTTCTCATGGCTCTTGTATTTTAACCCTATCTGGCCTGGGGGCTAGAGGGCTGAAACTTACCACGCTATATTTTTGGGTCAAGCTCTACAAGAAAATGCAAAAAATCCAAGATTGCCGCCATGAAGACGTCACTGTGACATCATTTTCAAAAAGAGCATTTTTGGACCATTTTTCTGTCAGAATTTTCGATAATCTGATATGGAATAAAATAAGGTTTACCCACTTTTCCATACAGAAAAGCAAAAATTTTGAAGAATTTACCCATGATCCTCTGCTCCGGGGGTCATTCAAATAGGCCCCAATATGATATTCGAAAAAGTCACGGAGTTTCAGCTCTCAATTTTTTGTCGTTCCGGAGATAGGAGCAAAAAACCAGCAGGGGAGGGAGGCCCCCCCAGACCAGGTAGGGTTAAAGATGTCGAAAAATAAACGACATGCCATGCCATTTATTTCTGAAGAACAATTCCTTACGTTGTCTCGTGAAAGGTGGACACAAGTTTACTTTTATGTGGTCAGATGTCTTCTATTTTGTACCAGTCGTAACATCCGTAAACTTCGCGAAGTTTAACTTGATTCCAGTCAGATTTTGAGGTGAACATCTTTAAGTTCTTGAACTGCTCAACGGCACATTTGTGGGGTACAAATTCAGAATCTTAAAAAGAGGACACGAGTATAAATGCGAAGGGAATTGAGTCGTGAGAGGCCAGTTCAGATTGATTTTCTGCAAATGTCTTTCGTTTATCCTGAAATATTGATGTCGTACCGTATTTGTTTACCAGCCATTACCATAGTAAGTCGGTTAAATACGTCCACATAGCGGATGGCTTAAGTCAGTCTTCACTGTCAACTGGTATGGAACACAGTTGCCTGGCTTGTGGGACATTGGATGCTCGATGTCTACGTATAAATTTTTTCAATAAATTATGAAAATTAATAAATATATATATATATATATATATATTTTTTTAATCGATTTTTTAATTTTTTTTCTTCATTTTTTTTAAAAATATTTTTATATTCATTCTTCGCGCCAAAACACGGCTTTTCAAACTTTTATCCAGCTCTCCGACCAAAAACACTTCCGTCAGAATTTTAAGGACCGGACTATACAATATTATCAGCGACGATTGGTCGAAATTATCCCCAAAAGTCAGGGGCAGATAATCCAGTAGGCGGGAGATGATTTTTGGGGATAATTTCGCCCAATCGTCGCTGATAATATTGTATAGCCCGGTCCTTAAAATTCTGACGGAAGTGTTTTTGGCCGGAGAGCTGGCTAAAAGTTTGAAAAGCCGCGTTTTGGCTCGAAGAATGAATTTCTCTCCTCAAGGGAAAGTTTAGATATTCAAAGCGTATATATTCCGAAGGTTGGTCCACTTGGGAAGTAATAAACGGATGGCATTTGGAAAGGTAGGCTTTCGTTATTGAGCGGTTCTATTCTCAACTTCTCTTTTATTCTACGTCATAGAGGACAGGGTATGGTAGATAATTAAAAACTGTAGTAACTCGGCTTGACATTATAGGGAATGACTTTAACTGAGCCAAAGATGAAAGAGAAATACACTTAGAAAAAATATTTCAAAAAACATCGATCTAAAACAAAATATATATATATTAATTTCATAATTGATTGAAAAAATTTATACGTAGACATCAACCAGCCAATATCCCACAGACCAGGCAACTGTGGTATGGCCTCGTAAGCGGTAGGTTCTGGGTTCGATCCCAGGCCGGGTCATACCTATAGGACTTGAAAAATGGAACTTGTTGCTTCCTCGCTTACGCTCAGCATTAAGAGGATAGAACAAGGACTGGTTCGCTCGGTGTCAGTATAATGTGACTGAGTGGGGTGTCATGTCTGCCTACGGCATGATATTTCAGTGGGACAGCACTATAAAAAAATGGCAGCATTAGATCTGCTCTGTTACAAGTAGGTTCCCCTTCCCCTCCCCTCCCCTCCCTTCCCTTCCCCGTCGTGATATAGCTGAAAAAATGTTGAAAGCGACGTTAAACCCTATTCACTCACTCCTGGAAGTATTATGTAGGTCATATCAATGAGGCTATACCTATATCAAGGTATAGGGTCAATGGTCATATACAGTGAATCTGCTCGCGCATAGCGGGCGCTTTCATCTCTAGTTGAATATATTTGATGATAATCCGAAAACACGGATGAAAGTAATGGTGTTCTATTTGGGCCAAGTTTGCGTCGCGTGGCGACTTTCAGAAACTCACCACTCGCCACGCGCCGTGGACACTCCGGCGAGCGGCGACTGGCGACTTTCTGCTATCTCTTAACCTGAAAAAACTCGCCAGTCGCCACGCGCCGTAAAACGCGGCGAGTTTCGCTCTATCTCTTAACCTGAAAAAACTCGTCGCGCACCACTCGCCGGACGAACCACGGCGCGCGGCGACTGGCGACTTTTGACTGCAGAGAAACTCGCTGCTCGCCACGCGCCGTGGACCTCTCCGGCGCGCGGCGACTTGCGACTTTCTGCTATCTCTTAACCTGCAAAAACTCGCCAGTCGCCGCGCGCCGTAAAACGCGGCGAGTTTCGCCAGTCGCCGCGCGCCGTAAAACGCGGCGAGTTTTGCTCTATCTCTTAACCTGAAAAAAAAAAACTCGCCGCGCGCCACTCGCCGGACGAATCACGGCGCGCGGCGACTGGTGACTTTTGACTGCAGAGAAACTCGCCGCTCGCCACGCGCTGTGGACCTCTCCGGCGCGCGGCGACTTGCGACTTTCTGCTATCTCTTAACCTGCAAAAACTCGCCAGTCGCCGCGCGCCGTAAAACGCGGCGAGTTTTGCTCTATCTCTTAACCTGAAAAAATAAACTCGCCGCGCGCCACTCGCCGGACGAACCACGACTGGCGACTTTAATTTTAAATATCTTCTTCGCGCACAAATATATATAATTTGTAATAAATGATCTCTCTAGCTACATCTGATGCTATGTAACTAATTTTGAAGATATAAGCTATCTGTAATAATTAGCATAGTTGTTTTTTGAAACAAGTTGTTTTTTAATGCAATAAGCATATATGGCAATCTAATTTTGTCAAATGTGCAGATATTTTTTCATTAGAATACTCGTTATCCGTTTCTGTGGTATTTTCTTTTGGTATATTTAAAAAAGTTTCTGTTCTTATTAACACCAAGACAACATTTTCAATCGTTTTTCATTCGTTTTATATAAGTGCCTATATATATTTATAAAACAGCATATCGTGTTTAATTCAGAACGAATCGATTTGAAATTGTTCCTTATTTAAAATACAATAAAGCACTCGTTTGTTTGTTTGTTTTACAAGATACAAGCAACGTCAACTAATATGCTGTAGGAAATATTAAGAAAGCGAATTGAGTGTCATCGTCATATTGATTAAAAAAGTAATAAAAAATGCTAACATTTTATTGGATGATTGAATATCTCTCTTCGTAGGTTTTATGTGAAAGAGTCGGGCGATATCTTTGTATAAGAGATCCTTTATTGTTGTTTTAATCCCTACAGCGGCTCTTTCTTGGGTTGATATTTCCTGTATCACAAACCCTACAAACTATCAAGACCCTATTTCCAAAGATGGAAAGACGTATTTCTTTCAACAGTTTCGATATTTTTTTCCTGTTATACCCCCTCAAATTCTATGAGATCGCGACTGTAATTTGTGATATTGTAACTGCATAACTGATGCTCCCCGGGCATGCGCACTTGAGAAAAGGCCCTGAGAATTCCAGAATTCAAAAGACGCCAGTCGCCGCGCGCCGTGGTTTGTCCGGCGAGTGGCGCGCAGCGAGTTTTTCCAGGTTAAGAGATAGAGCGAAACTCGCCGCGTTTTACGGCGCGTGGCGACTGACGAGTCTGCCATCTCAGCTTGATCTTTGTGCCCACCTCAAGCTGGTCTAGTCCTGTAGGATACCTTCCGACACGGAGCCGTATAATAATTTCGTGATAGTATAAACACGTCGTTAGATGCTAAACTTTTGTGAAGTGTAGCTGACGTTTGCGTACACTTCGCCATCCATAAGATGGCTTGTGAATCGTATGTCTCCATTATCGCGGAGCGATATCCGATACTTTACCGGATTCTGTTCGGCCTTCATCCGGCGGAGAACAGACTCGAGAAATCTGATAAATTACAGGTTTTCATACCACTTCTGAAACGGATATTGCCTGGGCTTACAAAATATATAGGTATGACTAACTTTCGTATCACACAAGAGGTGTGGTGGATCTGTAATTTTGAACAAGTAGGACATCACATGAACCGAAAATGGCGAGTTACGTTGGGGTTACGTCGGTACACTTTTGCTGATTGGCTGACGAAGTCACGTGGTATTGATTTCTGGAAATTCCCTCTCGCAGTTCCCGAAAGTAGGCTGAAAATGGATACACACGATCCCAGGGTCAGTCTTACCGCGTATAGATGACCGAGATGGTTACAGGCTGGTTTAGCTGAATGAGAGGTTCAGTGTGTAAAAATCGATAAGCTATTGAGAGCTCCCAGATATATACCAGTAACCTTGTGCGATGAAAATAGATCTTCATACATAAATTCTCTACATACCTCAAAAGAAACGTTCTATACAAACAAACTGGATAATGCACACGATTAAACAAACAATGTATCGCTCGTGTCATTGTAGATCCGCACACCTTTATATATCCGAGTTAACAACCCCTTTACCAAGAAAACGCCATCATATTCATATCCAATATATGCAGAACATTGTATATAGAACTTCTCAGAACTTTCGGAACATAAAATGAATATTTGATCATATAAAAGTGATATAAAGAGGAATGTTACGATATTTTGAAGTGTTGATTTGAATCTCCGTATCCGTAGCCATGTTTATTTTCGGATAGTCCTGATGAAATATTTTATGTGTATAGAAAGTTTTATAGACCCAGTATATCTACATGAGCAGTGTGACTAACGTCACAGGACCTACGAAGTAGGGTAAGCATTAGGACTCCGACGCGAACTGAACTCTTGGAAATCCTCACCCTCAGTTGAAATCCTGCCTATATTAAGATGGGCACTGCCCAAGTCAGAATCACCAGTGATTTGCATCAAAAACCACCAGAAATTTTCATCAAAAGTAGATCAGCTCAGAACGTGTTGGTAACTGTCTCCTAATGCGCCTTCATTCCAAAAATAAATAACGATCGCCGATTGAATTTTACAATTTTTTAACTAAAGGAAACAGATTGAATAATAAAAAAGTTAAGTAGATTTCAGGCTTTACGTGTGAAAATACATTTACATCTCTTTAATGGTTTTCAGTGCCCTTGTCCAGGACCAAAACAACTTTTTGAATCGCATTATTTTCCCAACAATACAACAAATTCTTATATATAGTGCTATAGTAGAAAGGTAGCATTTATGTAGTTTACGGTAATTCAACTAAAGACAAACACCTTCTCGGCACAAGATAATAATGATTCTATGTCATTCTCCTGAGCATGACCGATACAAAGACAAATAAATAGCATCTCTACATCACGTTGCTATCTAGATATATGAGACAACACATTTTGGGTATCGACAATCTGATGAATGTAGAATTTGAGGATTGTACTTAGCATCTTAAATACAGCCTCTTAATACTGATTACATATCTGTTTAATTTCGTTTCCCATAATGTAGCAGTTAATAAAAACATGTGTGTATATAGCAAAAGTATGTGTCTCAAGTTAACCGCAGTTGTTCAAATGTCCCCTGGAACGGTAATAAATTAATAAAGACGTCAAGATGTGAACTCATAGAATCTGCACTGTGGATGGTTTAATGTAATACCGGTACCATCTGTTGTGATATTTTTTTAACTCCCATACAGATCTGTTTATTTTTGTCTCCCCTGCTCTGACCTCTAAGAACAATTTACCATGGCAGTATTAACTGCATTCTCGAATCCCAAGCCCGCAGACTGTTAGTTCTGATCTGTTTATAGGCCTATTGGGAGTGACCCAGCTACACTGCTGCGACCTCTAGCTCTCAAAACAATTACGGATGGCATATCCCACCAGGTGTTGGATTGTGTTATATATACAGTGAAACATACAGCCAAGGGTTCCAGATGGGCATGACAGTGCACTCGCTGAGCCATCAATAAATAATAAAAAAAGTAATTATATATCAAATTATCATCAGGATTCGGTCAGCTCAGAACTTGCTGGTAACAATGCCCTAATGCACGTTCATGCCGAAAATCAAGGTTCTAATGTCAACGGTTCTCCTTATATTGCCGTCGAAAGGATTCGGATGGACTGACTGACTGACTGACTGACTCACTCATTACCGGACAATTTGCGATCTGTAGCCTACTTCGTAGGAATAGATAAAATAGTTTCAGGTTTTATATAGTCCTGTGTGTCTACTGTTGGTATCCAACTCCGAATGCGACAGTTTTGTTCTGGCAGTCTTCATGCATTCTCATAGCATCAGCGTATGTACCTCCGACTCTCAAATGTAACTTCTTTGTTGTATTGGGTTTGAAAATGCAGCGTGCAGTTTTGTACTTCTGGTCATCGACCATTCAGCATCGACCGTTATCGTTACACCGAAAGTTTATAGGTTACAAACTCTTAAAATTGGAGAATGTCTTCTCACGACAAAGAAAATTAATGTTAGAAAGGATGAAAAGAAACGTTTGAATATGTTACTGTATGAGTATAGGGTTTTCTGGTTCTAGCATTGATCCTATGGATCAGTTTGTGGTCAAACTGAAAGTCTGAAATCATTTCCTGAAATATTCAAGCTCTCCTGATGGCCGTTTTAGACATACGTGTATATTATTTTGTTCTACAAAGGACATCTGGTAAAATGACGCATCCCCCGACAGCGATTGAGACATTCCAGCTCATTGAGAAATGTAAGGTACAAGATAAATTGACATGACAATGTCGATACCTATATAAGTATACAAAAAAGAAGATAACATTGCGAGGCTACATGCGTGTAGTCTACTGTTTGTCATATCCTTATTGTACAACCAACCGCAAAATATGCACCCTATATATTAACGTTACTTCACTTCCTCCTTCTTGAGTGGCTATATATATAAACCAGTTGACAGTAGAATAAGGCTGGTTTCAAAAACTATGTAGAAAACTTTTACTCATGTGCGCATTCAAATATAAATACACACAAGTATAATTAACACCCTCATATTTTCAGTATACAGCCTTTGCTAAAAAACGACCTTTAATAATGGGAAAGAAAAAAAATTCAGTTTCTCATTTGTCAGGATGTGCATTAAACTGTTGCCCCTGGCAAATCAACATACCATGCATGGAGGATAAGTACACCGCGTGATTTGACAAAACTAGGCCCCTCCAAAAACTAGATAAATGAAAATATGTTTTATCTGAATCATTAAATAGGTGCGGTTTCAGCTAAGGCATCGAATGATATAATTTTCAAGACTCGGGCTTCATAGGTCTTACTTATACTAATTTGAGCTAAAAATGTGCCTTTGAGTTAAATTTATACCTTATGGAAATTAAGATATTTTATTTTTAAATGTTCTTCTTACCTTATGTGGGTAGGCTAGATGCCACGTTATATTAAACTCAGTCCCCACAACCAGATTTGTGGTCGGTCCCATGCCTGAAATAGGTGAAGGATAATATGAGGTTGGTACAGATATACAGGGGAAGTATTACAATAATTTACACCTAATGGGAACATTTAAGATAGGCATAAATGTTAATATAAATTAATCCACGTATTCGTACATGTCACTGTCAATTATAATGAACAGGAATAGAAATAAACCAAAATCGTTTTCTCTGTTTATTGAGTTATTGAATTGTAGACTGATTAAGGCGGTGATGCTTTACCACCAGCGCTAAACTTATCGTATTTCAATCAACGTAAGTTGCACTTTTGAAGTACAGAAAGTTGAAAATGATAGATTGAATTTTGCCCCTGCAACAGGACACCATAACATCATGCGTCGGTAACATGCATGCATCAGCGTCCTTCTGTGGCGTGAATGAGGAGCAACATAACAGGCTGCGTCATGCAGCAGTAGCGGCGTATACCAGCTTGTATTGAGCAGCAGAACAGCTTGTGTTGTTGAGCAGTGAGAGCAAAACCGCTTGCGTCGTCGAGCAGGTGCAGCATGACAGGCTGCGTCATACCATGCAGTTTGTATCGTGTAGCAGTGGCAGCAGAACAGCTTGTGTTGTTGTGCAGTAACAGCAAAACCGCTTGCGTCGTCGAACAGGAGCAGCATGACAGACTGCGTCATGCAGCAGCAGCAGCGGCATACCAGCTTGTATCGTGTAGCAGTGGCAGCAGAACAGCTTGTGTTGTTGAGCAGTAACAGCCACACCGAAAGCGTCGTCGAGCAGAAGCATCATAGCAGGCTGCGTCATGCAGCAGTAGCGGAATGCCAGCTTGTATCGTGCAGCAGCGGCAGCAGAACAGCTTGTGTTGTTGAGCAGTAACAGCAAAACCGCTTGCGTCGTCGAGCAGAAGCATCATAGCAGGCTGCGTCATGCAGCAGTAGCGGAATGCCAGCTTGCATCGTGCAGCAGCGGCAGCAGAACAGCTTGTGTTGTTAAGCAGTAACAGCAAAACCGCTTGCGTCGTCGAGCAGGAGCAGCATAACAGACTGCGTCACGCAGCAGTAGCAGCATAACAGCTGGCGTCTTTAGGCAGGAGCATCATATACTGTTTTCGCATACAGCAGCAATATCTTAACTGCCGCTGTCATGCAACAGTGGCATCATAACAACATATGGTATGCAACAGCATAATGGTAACTTATTAGGTATACAGCTTCATCATTAGAGCAACAGGTATAGCATGCCTCATACATTATTACATTGCCGCCGAGGTCACAGCTATGCGCTACGCTATATTCCGGAAAACGCTGTGGCATATAAAGACACCAGCTCAAGTATTGCCGGCTGTTCTTAGGTGGCCAATCACAGCGGCTGTATTATCTAGTCCTTTGGCAGCCGACACACTTGGCTACTCGAACGCATTTTCCATGAAAAATGGAGGAACAGCTGATGCGGACTATCGGACTATTTCGTTCAGGCGTTTGTTTTGGTAATAGGCTTATTGATGAGGCAAGTGATCGATAAAATACATTTTATAGACAAGCTTAGAACTGTGCCAATGTTGTCGGATTTGTGGAGAAATTTGTTAAATGTGACAAATATGTTAAAACAGAACGAAATACATATTTCCAATCTTCAATGAGACATACAAATAGATACATTGATGAAAAATAGCGAACACAAATGTTAGAGGGAAAAAAGAAAACATTAGGTTCTACCCAGATTTGAACTCGGGTCGGTGGATTCCGAGTCCAGAGTGCTAACCATTTCACCATAGAACCTGTTGAGTTTCGTAAAACAGATCCAAAATATATGTCGTGACAGCCGCTTCGGTGGGACATACGTCTCCAATAATTCTCTGATACTACAGTGAAGATTTGTTATCACCCTGGTGTATCGTGGATTGGATATTTCCACCTCGCACAAGCCACATATTCTCTGTGTCCCTCCTTGTCCCCCTCGTCCATAGGCAGTCGACGCCATGCTTCTTTACGTCATTCTTGTGGAGTTACCGATCAGAGATACAAACGGCGCTGTCATTGGCTGTTATGTGCTAGGTCACATGACTCTTCGCGCTCATGAATATTTATCACATACTACGCTAGCGTTCATTATTCGCCAGAAGCATTGTGGTAGCATGTCTCTGGTGGAGCGAGAATGACATTATTATTGCTTCATTATAACAATCAAATATTTCACTTAATTATAATTTATTTATCACTTATATCATGATGACAAGCGGTATATGGCCTGGTTGATTCAGTTATTCTGAAACAACTGGAGTTGTCAGCCTGTCATTAGTCATACTATCTCAGGTTGTATTGAAAGTATTGATTTGAATTAGTGAGGCAAATCCGATGTGTTGATGATCAAATAAAAATTTGTTCCCAGTTTGATGGCATATTTGAAAGGAAATATATGTTTAGCCTACGGTTAATTTACAAGGTGTGGAGAAAACTGACAGGCAAGGAGATATCCGAGACGCAAAAGTACGTCATCCCAAAAGTAGATACATCTGAAAAAGGAAGTCAAACTGCATTGTATCTACAAGGTTGTAGGCCTACTTTTTGCCCATTGAGATTGAAAGACTGATAAACGTTTCACTCGGAGCGCAGGAAGTAATTATCTTTCTCCTTATATATTTATATGACACTATACCATGTACACAACGATAATCATAAAGAATTTAGATAATTCGATGTATTTGACCCAACACCACGAATCTATTTTTATTTCCAAATCCATTGTGGTCGTTCAGGCTCTCGTATACTGCCAACACGAGGTCATCACGACTCGAGAGACAAAGCCAGCTTTAATAACCTGACCAAATCGTATCATACAGTTGACCATCGAGACAGAAATCCAATTAACAAATCAAATCAATAAGTAATCAATGAGAACCACATTCTCTTGTTTGTAGAAAAAAATGCTTATAGTTAGCTTTAACTGAAATGCAGCTTATCTCAGGCATTTTCGTTTTGACTGAAGAATTCGAATGATTCGAGTTGGTGGTACATGTATCCATGGGATTGAGTATGGTCGACTATGGGAACTACGCTGCCATGGTAGCTGCGCATTACCGGTTCGGACTGTGCCTACGGCGGTTAATCGTTACTGCTCAAATATTCATGTTATTCATATGTCTCCTATATGTATATGACACGGAGTTAACCAGTCAAATAGAACCAAAAAATCAAATATTGCTTCTTTCCAAAAAATAGTAAAGAATTGGACTTTGTGACTCTGTCACTTTTAAAATGTAGGAAACAAGAAATCTTTCACGTTATTTCGTTATTTTGGGATTACATTTTCTCAGTATAGCACAGAATCTAGCGCAGAAAATTGGTCGAACCAACCACAGGCCCCAGTGTCTGGACAGTAGAATTTAAATTCAGTATAATTTAAATAATTTAATTTTTTTTAAGTCATCCTATAATACAGAGAGCTCTCTGTATTATAGGATGACTTAAAAAAAATTAAATTATTTAAATTATACTGAATTTAAATTCTACTGTCCAGACACTGGGGCCTGTGGAACCAACGACCCCAGAGTAATCGCCAACACTATATGTCGGCGATCTAAACCACTCGGCCAACGGGCCTCCCACATAAATAGAAGATAGCAGACCGGTATTCTTGAAAGCGAACATACAGTACCCCTCTGATGGTCATAATGACATAGCTCACATAACTGGATACACAGGAAGATATTTTTTTTGTAATTTTTCAACGAAAATTATAGAACAGAACGAAATAAAGATCAATATACCATTCGGAACGATGGTGCGGATTTTGGATTGTGAAACCTGTTAGATTTTATATGGTTTATTCTGGTCCCTGTTAAGGCTCATTAATCTTAATGGTTCGGTTTTGATCACCTCCTAGACAGGAAAGGGGGCGGGGGGCGGATTTTTTTATTTGGGCAGTATGTATTCTATACGGAATATGTGTTGAAACAAGCTGACGGGTGAAATGTTAATTCTGTTTGCAGAATAAATAAATAAATATAAGAATGAATAATCTTAGCAGCATAAATTAGGTATCTAGTCTCTGACGAAGCGTGTGATATGGGACTTTCCATGCTTGTCGGCACACGTTGCTGAAACAAGTTTTGTCTTAGACAATGCAGAACGAAAATAAAAAATATAACAAGTCTTCTAGGCAGACGCAACACTAGGGGCGGGCGATCATGATAACCGAATTATTGATTTTAAGGAGCCTAATCGAAATCTTAACTGAACCATGTAGGAAGTTTGTCAGGTGTCAAGCGGTTATCATGTTGAATACGTCGAGTGTTCTGAGGTTCTCGTGTGGACGACTTCATCCCACTGATGACCGAATATCATGGCATATATAGCTCGGGTGTCCAGAGGTTCTCATGTAGACCGATCCCTTATCGTGTCATATTAGCTCGGGTGTCCGGAGGTTCTCAAGTAAACCGATCCCTTATCGTGACATATAGCTCGCGAGTCCGGAGCCTATCATGCAGCCAGATCCCTTATCGTGTAATATAGTTCGGGTGTCCGAAGGTTCTCAAGTAGGCCGATCCCTTATCGTGTCATATAACTCGGATGTCCAAAGGTTCTCATGTAGACTGATCCCTTGTCGTGTCATATAGCTCGGGTATCCGGAGATTCTCAAGTAGGCCCTTCCCTTATCGTGCCATATATAGCTCGGGTGTCCAGAGGGTCTCAAGTAGAACGATCCCCTAGCGTGTCAAATATATCGAGTTTCCAGAGGTTCTCATGTAGACCGATCCATTATCGGGCCATATAGCTCGCCGGGTGTCCAGAGGTTCTCAAGTAGAACGATTCCTTAGCGTGTCATATATCTCGAGTTTCCAGAGGTTCTCATGTAGACCGATCCATTATCGTGTCATATAGCTCGGGTGTCCGGAGGTTCTCAAGCACACCGATCGTTTCATATAACTCAGATTCTATGTGGATTCAACCGTTGTCATGTCATACATTCCCAGTTTCTCATGTGAAACCAATTAACCCTTGTTATTTCATATGTTTTCGAGTGTCCTAAACATACGACCCTTGTCATGTCATAGGTCTCGAATGTGTAAGGTATACGAATTTATCACTTACCTCTCTCCATGCCACATGGATCGGGTGTCCGGATGTTATCCAGGAAATCCAGGTCGTATTTCCTGGCAGGTGGAAATGTCAGGGCTACATGTCCATCGGTAATATCCACAACTGTCAGCAAAAGAACCAACCCCACAACAAACAGTCCAACATCTGTCTTAGACACACCGTACATCTCGTAAAGTACTTTGATCTACACTATTCTCTATAATCCGTTAGAGTTTTGTATATTTTGCCTCACGATAATCCACCACATAAGAAAGGGTATCTGGCGGATCGACCTCTGCTATAAAATACGCCTGTTTACAGGTGAGCTATGTGAAGGACTGAGGCCACATAGTTATAGGCAAAATATAATCAGTGAATCAAACGCGGTGAAGAGACTTCAGGCTGTAGGCCAACTCATAAAGAGAGCCAGTGAACCGAGGACGATATTCATAGGATGTTTGTTAATATCACCACGCCTCCTCAAACCATACAGGTATATATACAAAGGTAGTCCAACACGCATTATTTCTACCGCACGACATCGCCTTTCAGGAAACAGGCAGGTCTTAGTTAATAGCGATCTATTGCAAAGAACCGTAACAGAATTTAACAACTGGCAATTTATTATTTTATGTAGACCTTCAAGCGAACTCTACGATCATACATGTGAGGTACTCCTGTATGACTGTATAGTTGAACAGCTTGAATGAGTACGATATATATACCTCGGTATCATTTCGTGGTACAGATTATTGTAGAAAATGTAAATATAGCTCAGTGCGAAAAGTTCAATGCTGGGTTTGTTAGATGTGGTTATGTGAAGATGGCACATACATAATTATTCAAACACATGATGGAATTTTTTTCGAACTCTGTACCGCGAAACTGAGGTGGTCCAATGGTGTACAGAGATTGCATAATACTGGCGTTTTGGTGCCAAACTCTGAGGGCGCGGGTTCGATTCCCTCACAGGGCTTACACATCCAACATCAAAGAAAGTGTCATCCTGATAATAATTGGATAAGAATGTTACCCATTTTTAAAAAAAATTCTGATAGAGCATAAACCCACGGATTTGTACATATGAATAGGAGAGTTCATGTTGAATTCACGGCAATCACTGTAACGGCAGTGCCCGTATGTAGTTTTGAACGTGAATTCCCAGATGCACCGTGTGCCATCAATTGCTTTGAAAAATGCATGAGCCTTCACAATTTTGTAGGAATCCTATTTGTAATATTCTATTTATTTTAGTTTGAAGAGCTCCACGAGACAACGCGAAACACAGAGACTACATTTAACATATATACACTGACATTATATGACCGATTCTACCTTACAACCTTGACGTTTATTGTGACCGATTCTACACCTTACAACCTGAACGTTATTGTGATCGATTCTATACCTTACAACCTTGACGTGTATTGTGACCGATTCTATACCTTACAACCTGAACGTTATTGTGATCGATTCTATACCTTACAACCTTGACGTGTATTGTCACCGATTCTATACCTTACAACCTGAACGTTATTGTGATCGATTCTATACCTTACAACCTTGACGTGTATTGTCACCGATTCTATACCTTACAACCTGAACGTTATTGTGATCGATTCTATACCTTACAACCTTGACGTGTATTGTCACCGATTCTATACCTTACAACCTGAACGTTATTGTGATCGATTCTATACCTTACAACCTTGACGTGTATTGTGACCGATTCTATACCTTACAACCTTGACGTGTATTGTGACCGATTCTATACCTTACAACCTGAACGTTATTGTGATCGATTCTATATCTTACAACCTTGACGTGTATTGTCACCGATTCTATACCTTACAACCTGAACGTTATTGTGATCGATTCTATACCTTACAACCTTGACGTGTATTGTCACCGATTCTATACCTTACAACCTGAACGTTATTGTGATCGATTCTATACCTTACAACCTTGACGTGTATTGTGACCGATTCTATACCTTACAACCTTGACGTGTATTGTCACCGATTCTATACCTTACAACCTGAACGTTATTGTGATCGATTCTATACCTTACAACCTTGACGTGTATTGTGACCGATTCTACACCTTACAACCTGAACGTTATTGTGATCGATTCTATACCTTACAACCTTGACGTGTATTGTCACCGATTCTATACCTTACAACCTGAACGTTATTGTGATCGATTCTATACCTTACAACCTTGACGTGTATTGTGACCGATTCTATACCTTACAACCTTGACGTGTATTGTGACCGATTCTATACCTTACAACCTGAACGTTATTGTGATCGATTCTATACCTTACAACCTTGACGTGTATTGTGACCGATTCTATGCCTTACAACCTGAACGTTATTGTGATCGATTCTATACCTTACAACCTTGACGTGTATTGTGACCGATTCTATACCTTACAACCTGAACGTTATTGTGATCGATTCTATACCTTACAACCTTGACGTGTATTGTCACCGATTCTATACCTTACAACCTGAACGTTATTGTGATCGATTCTATACCTTACAACCTTGACGTGTATTGTCACCGATTCTATACCTTACAACCTGAACGTTATGTGATCGATTCTATACCTTACAACCTTGACGTGTATTGTGACCGATTCTATACCTTACAACCTTGACGTGTATTGTGACCGATTCTATACCTTACAACCTGAACGTAATTGTGATCGATTCTATACCTTACAACCTTGACGTGTATTGTCACCGATTCTATACCTTACAACCTGAACGTTATTGTGATCGATTCTATACCTTACAACCTTGACGTGTATTGTCACCGATTCTATACCTTACAACCTGAACGTTATTGTGATCGATTCTATACCTTACAACCTTGACGTGTATTGTGACCGATTCTATACCTTACAACCTTGACGTGTATTGTCACCGATTCTATACCTTACAACCTGAACGTTATTGTGATCGATTCTATACCTTACAACCTTGACGTGTATTGTGACCGATTCTATACCTTACAACCTTGACGTGTATTGTGACCGATTCTATACCTTACAACCTGAACGTTATTGTGATCGATTCTATACCTTACAACCTTTACGTGTATTGTGATCGATTCTATACCTTACAACCTTGACGTGTATTGTCACCGATTCTATACCTTACAACCTGAACGTTATTGTGATCGATTCTATACCTTACAACCTTGACGTGTATTGTGACCGATTCTACACCTTACAACCTGAACGTTATTGTGATCGATTCTATACCTTACAACCTTGACGTGTATTGTCACCGATTCTATACCTTACAACCTGAACGTTATTGTGATCGATTCTATACCTTACAACCTTGACGTGTATTGTGACCGATTCTATACCTTGCAACCTGAACGTTATTGTGATCGATTCTATACCTTACAACCTTGACGTGTATTGTGACCGATTCTATACCTTACAACCTGAACGTTATTGTGATCGATTCTATACCTTACAACCTTGACGTGTATTGTAACCGATTCTATACCTTACAACCTGAACGTTATTGTGATCGATTCTATACCTTACAACCTTGACGTGTATTGTGACCGATTCTATACCTTACAACCTGAACGTTATTGTGATCGATTCTATACCTTACAACCTTGACGTGTATTGTCACCGATTCTATACCTTACAACCTTGACGTGTATTGTGACCGATTCTATACCTTACAACCTGAACGTTATTGTGATCGATTCTACCGTACAACCGAGACGTTGATTCTGCCAAAGAACCAACACATAATTGTGTCGACGAATACGTATATATGAATTCGGGTGTGTTTTTGCTAAAAACGGACACGGTTTTACGATTATAATGGACTGTTAAGATGGACCACAGTTGTCGGTGTTGACGACAATATGTTGGTTGTTGTTTTCTATTATTTTTTACCAATTTGTAAAAAAAAAATATTTTTCAAAACATGTAATTGTGAATATATATTGTTGAAAATTTGTTTACTTACCATTACATTACATACTAACGGTACCAGCAATCGTATTTATTACATAATACAGTTCTTGTCAGAAGCGAAAAGCAAACACGATTAGGCGAGATTACAAAAAAAAAATTCTAAGTATTATATTCAGTTTCCCCACAGTGATATTGCAAAATATACTCCCAGAGTAGATTATTTTAGTGATACTTTTATTCTTAATGACTTCGATAGTAGTATATAAAGTGGAAATTGGGTCTTATTTAAAGACGATAACTCTGTTGGACCAATTCCTGGTTATCTCTCCTGATTCGCCCATAGTTTGCCTAAAAATAAGAACCAATTTTCCCTTTTACTATTTATCCATATTAACATCACTATGGCGTCACATCCGGTCACGTGACATTCGGGTCACACGTCACATCCGGGTCAAAGATCAGTTCCGGTCACGTGACGGCCCAGCCGTGGAACGCCTTCATCTTCTTCTACCTTCTTCTAGGTCCATTCCGGCGCAGTGGACTATGTTTAACCTAATGGGAAACCCACTCATGGACATTTGCGGTATTGAGTGTGGCATCTTGTTTTTTTCGTCTCACCACGTAGAAAACGACAGCAGGAGTCCTGAAGCCAGTGGTTGGAATTTGTTGAAAAGTTCGCATTGCGCATGCGTGATACATAGACAAGCCCGTGGGAGACGTTTTGGGGTCTGAATGGGCCCATAGTGGTCGGATTGGGTCGAGTGAGGTGTCATAGTGAGGCACTCGCGAGGAAGCATCCAAATGTGCCGGGGAGGGGGGGGGGGGGGGAAATGTCATCGTGTAGCTCTCGAGGGGAACCATCCGACTGGACTGGTGAATCTTCCGTTTTCAACATTGTGCGCATGCGCAGACAGGGAATTGTGGGAAAAGGGCATTGGAAGGGACGTTTTGGGATCGAGGTGAACCATCCGTGGTCCGAGTGGGTCGTGGGAGGTATCAGTGTGTAGCTCTCGTGGGGGAGCGTCAACTGGATGGGTGTGGGGTGAGAATATCGTCTATCTGCGCATTCGCAGCAGACAAAGGGCATGGGAATGGGCGTTTTGAGGTCGAGATGGACACATATTGGTCCGATTGGCCCGTGGGAGGTCTTATTTTGAAGTTCTCTTGGGGGTAGCGTCGGATTGGCCTGGTGCCTAGTCCGGTTTCATCATTCTGCGCATGCGCATTCTGGCCGTAGTATAGAAAGCAGGCATTTTGGGGGTTCGTGGGGGTCTGTTGAGTGATTGACGGACCATCCGTGGTCCAAATGGACTGTGTGGGGTGTCATCTTGAAGCTCTCGTGGTGTAGACCACGACTTGATGGATGTCCATCAGTAGGAGTAGTAGCCAAAGTGGGCATTTTGGGGGTGTGAAGGAAGGTTTTTGAGGTAGAGATGGACCATCCTTGGGCCGAATGCGTCGTGTGAGGTGTCATAGGGTGCACTCCAGGAATTCTTCCATTCGGCATGGAATAGATTATGGGCCCGTTTTTCGGTCACAAATTGTCCTACAATCTTCAACCCAATTCACATATATGTATATATTTTCTGAAAGAGCACGATTAAGCTATTATTTTAAGATATAGCATTGCTATATCATAGAAAAATGAATCTCGAACATTCTTAGCCAAGCTTGCTTTATTTTTCCTAGAAAACCCCTTAAAATCTCGAAAAATGGTCAAATGCGGCTCAATTTCCAGAAAAATCTGTAAGAGTGATTTCAATTTAACTTCTTACTCACGTTCCCTAGTCCGGTCTCAACTTAAAAGGAAAAAAAGTGGGGGTCAACCTTCCCATTTTTTGTCAGATTTTCTTCCCGTAAATGAGTCCTGATTTTTAGGAACACCCTAGGGGCATAACTGAGGCAGGACAAAATTTACTCCATGATCCCGATCAGCGCGTAGACGAAGCCAGTCATCGATCTGTACGGGCTCTTTTGCAGCGTTGATAATGCTGAATAGGATGGTATTATAGATATAAGCTATTAAGAAGACAAGAAGAATTATGATGTAGCAGAACACGGGCAGTCTATCGTATTATGAAAGTAGACCGGTGCCATTACTACGAAACTGTGGCGGGGGGACACGTTAGTGAAGGTCGATGTGTAGACCACGACTTGAGGGAAGTCCATGTACTCTGTGACGTCATTGGGTGACGTCATTTGTAGGAGTAGTAGCCAAAGGTTGCATTTTGCCGGTGTGAAATAAGGTTTTTGAGGTAGAGATGGACCATCCTTGTTCCGAATGCGTCTTGTGAGGTGTCAAAGTGAAGCCCTCGGTGTGTGAACCACGAGTTGAGGAATGTCCACGTCATTTGTGACGTCATCAGTAGAAGTTAATAGTAGCCAAAGTGGGAGTTTTGGGGGTGTGAAGGAAGGTGTCTGGGGTAGAGATGAACCATTCTTGGTCCGAATGTGTCGAGTGAGGTGTCAAAGTGAAGCCCTCGGTATGTAGACTTGATGGATATCGACGTCATCTGTGACATCATTGGTGATGTCAACAGTAAGAGTAGTAGCGAAAGCGGTCATTTTAGGTGTGGGTAAGGGTGTGTTTGAGCGACTAAGGGGCCATTCTTGGTCCGTATGGGATGTCCGACCATTTCCGGTAATATGATGGCCAATAAGCCTTTATCCTCCCTTTCAAAGCATCAAGAGGCATCTCCGTGCCCTTTCGGCACATGGGGCATTCCCGTCAACCAGTTATTGTGGGTTCGTCCTTCATTTCGAGCTTCGAGCGCTCAACTGCCCCATCCCCGAGCTCCGAGCGGCTGCGCTCCTGTCGAGCTTCGAGCTCCCGACTACCCCATCCCCAAGCTCCGAGCTCCAAACACCCAACTGCCCCATCCCCGAGCTCCGAGCATCCGACTGTCCCATCCCCGAGCTCCGAGCTCCCAACTGCCCCATCCCCGAGCTCCGAGCGGCTGCACTTCTCCCGAGCTCCGAGCTCCCGACTGCCTCATCTCCGAGCTCTGAGCTCCAAGCATCCAAATGCCCCAACCCCGAGCTCCGAGCACTCAACTGTCCCATGTCCGCGCTCAGAGCCCTTGCATATAAACATGACATACATCTGTGAAAGCTTATTTATACGCCGGGTGTCCGTGGAGACGAGAGCCATGGTTTACGCATGTCATTTGTGTTCGAAGTCATTTTCCACGCCATTTAATCTACGTAGATATTTGCTTTCCATACATAATAATCGTATAGAACGAAGCCATCTCACGGAACGGAGTCCAGATAGCGCGCAAATTCAACGTACGCGCGAAGAACGATCAACACCTACGTCACACACGAGAATATTAGAGCATACGATGACGGTGAGAGGCTCTACGGGATGTGGAAAGACGTCCTGGGTGATGAAATTTTTAGAAGAAGGTGTGTCAACCCCAGCCCCGACACGTATAGTATGGTGCTACAGCCGGTGGTAGTCAGCCTACGAAATTACAAGGTTACAGAATGTGAGCTTCGTCCCAGGGACTCCTCACGATATCAACCAAGCGTATTTCTTCGACCCCGAGCAGACCAACATGGTAGTGCTAGATGATCTGATGAGTGCGGCCAAGGACAATTCATACGTTGCCGACTTGTTTACCAAAGGGTCTCATCATCGGAATCTGCCCGTCATCTATTTGACCCAGAATCTCTTTCCTCAAGGGAAGGCCTCCAGAGATATTGCCTTGAACTGCCAATACATTGTGTTGTTCTCCAATCCCATCGACAGAGCACAAATCCGTGTGTTTGGTCGTCAAATTTATCCTCAGAACCTCGACTATTTCATAGAGGCGTTTCAAGGCACGACATGTCGTCCGTACGACTATCTGTTCGTAGACTTAAAAGCGCATACCCCCGAAGATCGCCGGTTAACGATCCGCCTGTTACCCGGCGAGGGATCACCACAACGTCATATACCCCTACACCGTCCACACCTGGCAGCACCTTCCTACCATCAGTTCCGGAGTATCACCCAACCGTGAAGGATCGGCCCAAATCCGTACAAGGGAATGAAAACAACGTGAACTGGAGGCTATGAAAGGATTTGTTCAAATTACAACATATATAAGTGAAGTGGGAAGAGGTGCCGACATACTGACAGAGCCACATGACTTCACAGTATAGTCTTCTGGTTAACCTATTCTAAAGCACATGCCAAGAATCTAACGATTCGTGATATGTGTTGTATCTCAGGTACGATTTTACAGTATCTGTTCATGTTGCAACTTGGATGACATGACCACACGGCCCCTAGCCCCAGCATAAGAGGTATTACACACAAATAAAGAGAACTCTGATGGAAATTACAACACATATACGGGAAGTAGGAAGAGGTGCGGACATACTGACAGAGTCACATGACTTCACAGCATAGTCTTCGGGTTAACCTATTTTAAAGCACATGCCAAGAATCTAACGATTCGTGATATCTATTGTATCTCAGATACTCGTATATTGGTAATTGGTGAGCTGTGTCGCTGTGACAACTCGTACACTGGGGTTTGGTGGAAAGAAATTATAGACGCCGAGATGGGCGAGACGTTGGAGGCCGCAGAAAACAAGTTTCACTAGGGTATTCGAAAGAGGAAACCGCAATTTTAGCCCATAACACATTGGCACCCAGATTCCGACGGGCTTTACGTCAGCAATATGTCTCGTGACTCATATGGAATTGTTGGACAAGGACCCAATCCATATGGAAATCTAAAGAACAGCGTCGATGTTGAAGCCCCAGGCATGAACTAGAAAGCAGCGTATGTCCGAGCGATGGTTCAAAAGAAGCATTTGTTTGAACGCATCATTAAAATGCGTTAAGGCGTTAAGAAAGGGTATTAAGGCGTTGCGACGAGCGTTAAAGCGTTCAGACGGGCGTTAAGGCGTTAAGATAGAGCGTTGAGACGGGCGTTAAGGCGTAACGACGGGCGTTGACGGGCGTCACTGCATTTCGATGAATTAGTGCCAATTCCATGGAATATCTAGAAAAAGCAGAGCTTCTGGGGTATTTCACCAGGGCGTTGAGGCGTTGACTGTCTATCAAAGCAAGCGTATCCTTAAGTCGTACACGGCCGAAGATTGAACTTTCTCAAACGACGTCTTCTGATTGGGCAAGAGCCTACGGACATCCCAGGGTGTTTATAATGTACTGGAGGAGATATGGCCATACAGCAAGAGAAGGGGAATCCCCATGGTCCTAGCTGGAGTCGAACCCGTACACAGTTTGTGGGTGCACCACCAGGCGCGTGCACATGCGTGTGATGACGTCACTTCTGCCGGTGAGGTCACTCCCGACGTTGTACATAGGTGAACGGACATGCATGCGGTGACGTCATGGAATTCCCACAGAAAGACGAGTACAACTGAAACTGGCTTCGACTGGTTCAGACCGGTTTGAACCAGATTGAACCGGTTGTACTAAAAATAGATCGCCAGCTAGCGCACTATAAAAGCAAACGTTCTGACACTTTCAGCAGACATTCGTTCAAAACATTTACACAAGAATGTTCAGGTGTACCACTTTTTCTAAGTCCTTTACGAACTTGCACGATTTAAAACGCCGTGAGTCTACCATCCATGACGCTAATGCCCAGTATACCTGCGATACCATTTAATCGGCTGGATAGTTTACACCGCCATGAATGGTGTCTCCATGAGACATCCAGGCATCAGTGCGGGGATTGTGGACACCGCTTCAGACTACACAGTCAGTTGAGATTTCATCAACGTGTAATCCATGGACATGCACGCTTCCGCGACGTTTGACCCCATCAATGAGTCTACTTTTCACGGTTCTCTTGGCGAGTATACATGTTCGATCTGCAGGAAGTCATTTAATCGCAAGGATAATTTACGGGGACATCAACGGTAGGTCTAGATCTAGTCTTCAGACTTCACAGTCTTTGTTTGGCTGATCGATGTTTCTTCGGTAACATTTACATGAACATCGAATTTGGAACCTCTGAGACAAAAAAAATGCGGTTGACATCGCTAGATTTTGAATTTTGATATAGGCGAATGCCGTCACCAGATACGAGATAATTTGAATGGTTCAGATTGTATCGTAAAATGTGTACAATTTATTGAAAAAAAAGCATCGATCGTTTATACATAGAAAAACACACATACCGGTTGTTTGACAGAGCTTATTATGTCTCTACCCAACTATGTTGGGGGGAGCCATCTAGTGTTTGTACTGTCTGTCTGTCTCTCTGGATGGATGGATGGATGGATGTCAGTCCGTCCCCTTTCCTTGTCTGCAAGATATCTTGAGAACTACTCGACGGAATTTCACCAAACATGGATGGAAGCTTTATTGGGATAGTCCCCTCATTTGATTAGGTTTTGGTGTGTGTGCGTGCATTGATCCGTGTCCGGTGTCCGTCTATCTACTTGTACATGTATATACAGGCCTTGTCGGCAAGATATTTTGAGAACTACTTCACGGAATTTCACCAAACTTGGATGAAAGCTTCATTGGGATAGCCCCCTTATTTGATTAGGTTTTAGTATGTGTGCGTGCATTCATCCGTGTCCGGTGTCCGTCCGTCCATCCATCTACTTGTACATGTATATACAGGCCTTGTCTGCAAGATATCTTGAGAACTACTGGACGGAATTTCACCAAAGTTGGATGGAAGCTTCATTGGGATAGCCCCCTTATCTGATTAGGTTTTAGTGTGTGTGCGTGCATTCATCCTTGTCCAGTGTCCGTCCGTCCGTCCGGCCATCTACTTGAATATGTATATACAATACTTGACGGGATTTTATCAAACTTGATTGAAAGCTTCATCGGGACAGCCCCCTCATCTGATTGGGTTTTGGGGTGTGTGCGTGCATTCATCCATGTCCACTGTCCGTCCGTCCGCCCATCTACTTGTTGTACTTGTATATACAGACCGTATCTGCAAGATATCTGGAGAACTACTTGACGGAATTTTATCAAACTTGGATGGAAGCTTTATTGTGATAGCCCCCTTATCTGTGTAGTGAGAATAGGTTTTCTCACTTGTCAGTGACAGGCAATTAACGAACATTAGTGTCAGTGATGCAGGGGAGACAAGTGCTTTATTATTACAAGAGTTGTCTCCTCTCTCTCCCCTTGGTAGAGGGCGCTGATTGCCCTCTAGCCAATGAGAGTAACTCGCGGGCTTGGAAAAGAAGCCAGAGAAGAGACACACCTTTGACAGACAAGACGTGACAGACGACTTCTCTCAGGGTTTTAACCGGCAGGTAAGCCTGTCCACTATACTGGCTAAATCTCTGTAGGTGTAATTACTACAATTGGTGATCAGAAGTTAAAATATCAAGAGTAGAGTTGTGATTATTTTCGACAAATTTGCGCTCGATAGTGAACTGGGCGCAGTGTCAAGATCGACGGCCATTTTGATTTTTTGAAAATTTGGTTTGAAAATCTTCAGTTCCGAGTTCTGACAAACTTGTTGGCTTTCATTTACAATTGGGTCGATATAAGCTGGAAGTGTGTTACTTTACAGAAGCGATTTTGTGAAAATTTGAGCTTCCAGTGAAGTTCTGGGATAGGTTTTTTTTTCTCGTCGGCATGGTCACGTTTTTTCGCGAGTTCAACATTCAATGGCGGATTTTCCAAATGAAATTGATTTGGCTTTCATTGGTTGTGAACTAATGATTATACGGCAATAGTTTTCAAGCTCTGTGTAATATATGGAGTGGTTTGACAATGATTGTTCCGTGAATTGAGCCGAAAACAGTGTGTGTTGTGACGAAAATTCGACCCTTGATAGTCTTCTCTTTCGTCAGATCGGTTTTATTTGCCAAGAACAACAAGCCATATCTGTCGCGAGTGAAGCGGGGTTATTTTGAACTACCCCAGTTTACAATTTGGTTTGAGTTCGCGTTCCTTTACTGACACGTTGTTGTTGTTCATTTGGAACAACAACAACAACGACAGTAACTTGAACGGTAACATTCGGGAATAAAAAGGAATAGGATCGTAATTGTTTAGGTTGGTTAGAAGGCCAGTATAGCGGGCAAACTTGCCTGCTGGTTGCCTTCAATATTGCACCTTAGATTTAGCTAGAGTTATGTATGATTTGGGGAATTTGAATGTATTTATTTTTTAGAGATAGTATTTGGTAGGGGAAAGTGGGGATAGAAGTTATGATAACGGTTTTGACAGGTGCAATTTGAATGGTTTATATGTTTGTGTTGTATTGTATTATGTGTACCGGTACTGTTTGTGTGTCCATATGTGTATTTTTGTGTTTTGTTCATAGTCCTGTTCCATTATAATTATATTTTCATGTGTTTAGTGGGTGGGTTGGTGATATCGGGGGTTTTTGGAGAAAATTTTGTGCGTGGGATGAAGTTTTATAACTGAACGCGGGCTGACTGATTAGTCATTTTCTTTCGTTCTGGTGAGTGAGTTTGGGGTACAGGGTCATGTACTGCATGACCTTGTGATGTGGATTCATCAGTCGTGCTTGCTGTGCCACTGGTGAAGTTTTGCACGGTTGTCTTATCGAGACTTGTTCGTGGGAGTCAATTTCTGTTGGCCATTTTTCACTGGTGTGGTCGACTTAAAATGTATAGCAATAGTTTGACTTTATTATCGGTCAAACTACATTGACTTTTCCGTCAGTTTTTGTGAATTTGATTGGGACATTTACTGAAAATCTATGGCCTAAAGGCTAGAGTTCAATTTAGTAATTTTTGGAATTCACCCAATTTCATTGTCAACTTCACCTGGCTATTGCCTGGTAGCTATTGCGCGAGGGATTAGCTGGTGCTTACGTTGAATGTGGGGGATTTTCTCTCATTTGATTGAAATTCTTGCTAGCCATGGCATAGAACATTCAAATTGATGTTTCAATAGATTTGCTAATATATTGGTACCTAGTTTATTTTGGACTTGGTCAAAATTTATCCTCAAAGCTGGGCTACTAACTTCGTGGCTTTTCATGAGGTGTTACATGTAGCTGAATGCTACCTGTGAGTTTACATAGTGAATACATAAATTCCTGGTGTTCATTCTGATTTGGTGAGTTACACTGTACAAATTGAATTGACCTCATATTCTGTGGTGGTCAATATACACTGTAAACTTGATGGTGTACTCAATGGCGACTTACACTGTAAAAAGGATGAGTGGTCAGTGTTGCTGAAATACACTCAGGATTCTTCGAATAATAGATTTTGAGTTTAAATAGTCAATATTTTGGTGGTGGGGTGTTAACAAACTTGTACCATATTTAATCAGATTTTGATCTGGTGGATGTGGTTGATTGTTTAATGTTTATTACAATACAAACTCTGATTGTATTTCGAGTGTTGACATATCAACACTGCACTCAATTTGATTGTGGTCTGGTGGTGTTAAGTGACACCATCTGATTTTGATTGAGAGTTTAGTGTTTATTCAAACACATTCTTGGGTTTAGGCCTACTTTGAAAAAAAAAAAAAAAAAACTTTTTTCTTTTGATTGTTGACATATCGGCACTACACTCAATTACATGGTGGTCTGGTGGTGTCAAGTGACACCATCTGATTTCGGTTGAGTGATTAGTGTTTATTAAAACATTTAGTTGAAAAAAATAAAATAAATAAAAACAATTGGTGTTGGCATCAACACTGTCCCCGATTTTGGAAGAGCATTTATTAAATACGCAACCATAATTTAGTTGATTTGGAAATGCCAACTTGGTGAATTTTGATTTTTTGGGGGAAATAGACTTTGATTGGTGATAACTCCGTCTCATTTGATATTGATTGACACCATTTGATGATTGTTTGGTATTCAACGCACATGCTATTGAGCCATTAGGCACTAACTGAGCTACTAGCGACAGCGATTATTTTGTATTTTATTTGGATTGGTTTGTTTCTAGTTTTTGGACTTCACAGGGAAGTTGCAACAACGCATTGACTGCGGTAACCTGTGTACGTTCAGCTCATAAGTGCTTCATTTTTTCATTTGTTTCAGTGAGTTTCTGGGGTGGAAACTCACTGAGTGTGAGTAGTTGACACAACTACTTATTTCTGTTTTAAACAGAAAACAGAATTTATTGTACAGCCATTGCTGTCAAGTTGGTTGACCGGTAAATTTTGAGCTGCGCATTTCATTTTTCCTGCAGCTTGGTTGGAATTTATTGTAGCTAGTTTTGTACCATTGGAGGCGAGTCTGGTCGATAGTATTTTGGCAAATCAAGTAAGACAGGTAAATTTATTTCATGGCAGCCATTTTGAAAGTGAGTATTGCGGTTTATTGAATATTTTCATTTACATTTTTGTGGAGTCTCGCATTTCACACCATGACAGAACTAGTACCAGTAGACATATCGACGGCACATATTGAACAAGTCCAGTAGAATTCATTGATGGAGAATTCTCTTATTAGTGGGCTGGATGTTTCCAGTTGGCCCGAGTATGTTTCAGAATTAATTGAAAAACATGTAGGGGAATTGCGAACTGAGATGGAAAATCACGTACAAAATTTGAGGGGGAAAGGGAATCTGTTGTTCAGAGCCTCTCTCAGACCTTGACAGAATGTGTTACCAGAGTCGATCAGCTGGCAACTAACCAGAAAGAATGTGTTACCAAAATTGGTCAGCTGCTATCTAACCAGGAGGGGATCTCTGAGTGCTTGAGAGAATGTGTTCTTAAGGTTTGCAAATTTGAGAACTGGATGGAAGCGGAATTGATAGGGGTGAATACTCAGTTGGGAACAATTGGGGAACAACTTGGACTGAGAATGACAATGATGCAGGGCCAGGGGACTAGTCCAATGGTTAGAGGGGTGGGGGCTGATGCTAGTTCAGTGCAGACTGGTGGCGGTGTTGTTAGGCTGTCAGCGGGTAATGTTGAGCAGGACGGTTTGTCTGTGGTCAATGTTGTGCAAACGCCGGGGTTGGGTAGTGCGAGGAATGCTTGCGAGGGGTCCGGGCATCATCAGAAGGTGGAGCACCTTTCTGTGGCCATCTCTGACCCTTTTGTCCCTTCACGTAGTAAGGTTGGGGAGGAGCACATAGGTAGCCATTCCTCTCCATCCATTGATCAGTCTGGCATTGCTCATGGTCAGGAGGACAAGGGAGATAATTTAATTGGGTCAAATGTTTCACAGCCTATCCGGCAACATGAAGCGAGTTCGAGATCGCGTCGACTTCTTCGTGGTCCTCAACAGTACGCTTGCGTAGCCATAGCCCTTTAACATCACGTGGCCGTAGCCCCTCGGCATCACCTTTTACATGTAGTAGCAGCCGTCCACTTCCGAAAACATTAGTTTTTTCCGGCGATGCCAAAGGTTGGTCGCCGTTTAAAATAAAATTTGAATTGGAAGTTCAAGATCGGAAGTGGAGCAAGGCAAAATCTCTAGAGCGTTTGACTGAGTGCATGCATGACAAGGCCATCGAGTATTACTCTTTTCTACCGAAAGCAGTTTGTAATTCTTTTGATGAGCTGTTTGAAGCCTTAGACAGACGTTATGGCGATCTCGATCCTCCTCAAGCAATCCGACATCGGTTGCAGGTGGAGGAGCGAGGGACCGATGACACTTTGGCTGATTTTGCTTATAGGTGTGTTCATTTAGCTGTGAAAGGGTATCCGGGGGCTCCACGTGAGTTAGTCGAATCGATAGCCGTGGAGCAATTTTTCAAAGGTTGTCATGAACCACAGGCTGTAGTTTTGTTTGCTATGGAGAAAGACCCCAAAACTATACAGGATGCGTTGAAATGTGTGAACGCCTCACTGTATAATCATCAAGCTTTGAATGTAGCAGGGGTCCGTCTAGTTTCCACGGAACTCGAGTCTGTGGGAAGGGATTTTTAACGGGAGGGTCGGAGTGAGTCTCCATTGAGACTTGTTACTTCTCCCAAGCTACCGGTTGCCTGTGAAGCCCCTATTAACATAGTTACCTGTTACTTGTGTGGGGAAAATGGGCATAAGAGCTTCCGATGTCCCCAAGTACGATGCCATCTTTGTCGCCAATTAGGGCACATAAGTCGAAGTGGCCCCGTTCGCACTAATCTTGATGGGTTGGTTACCACGGGAGGACCTGCCTCGTCGGGTGGTGCCGGGTCGACTGCTGCCGTTAGAGGCATTACCGTGTCTGGGGCTCGGGAGGGGGCAATGGTAGTTTCGGTCAGGGTCGGGTCAGTTCCAGTGAGTGCTATAGTGGATACTACTTCTCAGGTTACAGTTATGAGTCCGGACTTATTTGAAAAGTTAGGGCTTACAGGGCTGTCATCCACTCCCATTAAGTTAACTGGTGCATTTCAGGGTACGGCCAGTAATGGAAGGTTAGTTCGACAGGTTCCCCTTTCTGTTGCAGGGTTTAATTGTTTTGGAGACATGATTGTAGCCCAGGTGGTTCAGGATTTGTTACTGGGTTCGGACTTCCTGTTTGCTTACGGCTGTGTTGTTGATTTTAGGAAGAAGGCCTTGATCATTGGGAACATGGAGGTTCCTGCAGTGAAATGCTAATGCATGATGACCAGTTTGGACAGTGCCTTAGTTTAGTTCTCTTTCAACATTGGTAATGTTAGGGGGCAATGCAGATTGACAGTGGGCATTGGCATGTGGTGCCATCTAGCACACTGTTTTGAGTTGATTTTGATGTTGGTGATGTCTTTCTATTTTGATGTAGGTGATGTGGCATTTTGGTTTGATGTTGTTTAGGTTGTTTTTTGGTTTTTGTGTTGAAAAAAATGATAAAATGTCGGACAAGAAATCTGTGATATGTGTGGATGTTGGATAATGGTGTGTTGGATAATGGTGTGTTGGTGGATTTGTGATGTGTGGGCCTATATTTTAGAATGATTGTTTTTGGTAGATTGAGTGTTCAGTAGAGTGTGGTGTGTGTACCTTTTTTAGAACAGTTGGTGTGTTGGGAGGATACGTGTTGGAAAAATGTACAATGTGTGTTGTAATGGAGTGATGGAGATATGTTCTGAATCTGAAACTTTTAGGGGGTTAGGAGAATGGTTTGAGTGAAAGTGGAGTGGATGGGGTTGTGGAATGGCGGGTGGAGTAACTTTATCTGTGGGTTAACAACCCTCACGGTTGGCCACATCATTCGGCAATGGTTAAATGGTGTTAAATGGAAGTTACTTGAATGCTAAATGAGTTTTTGCCGAGGAGTGTGCGAATTGTGAGGGCTGATTTACAAGGGGAGAGAATGACGGGGCAATCCATGGTGGTGACACAGGGCCAGGGAGTTTGTGGCCACAACTCTTGCTTGTGTTTTCTCTATGGAAGCTCCAGTGCGATATGTACCGGTGTTTGTCATCCCGGTTTAATTTAATGAATCAGGGTCTGAAATAAAAGCCAGACATCGGACAAGCCTTGACCTTGTTTGGTTAAATGCTCGCTGTGAAGCATTATGTCTGATCAAATTCGGGGATTATTTTGGATATGTTTATTCAGACCCTGGCTAACTGATCATTGGCAATGCGGTAACATTGGCAACGCAGTGCACTTCAGCTCAATGGATTCCGAGGTTCCTTCTGGTCCTGCAGCTTCATCCACATGTTGAGTTGACGTGTTAGCGGCACCTTATGCACGGGTGTTTCACATACGATGATTCTTCATGTGTGTGTCTCTGTTGATGAATACAGAGGATACTGGTTTCCTGAAGCCTTGAGCTATATGACTAGTCCCACAATGTATGGAGGACTGACAGGCAGTTACTGTTTTAGTCAGACTATGTTCGCTAGCCAGTCAATCAACTATTGAGAGACTGAGTGTCTTGCAGTTATTGCCTAAGTCAGACTATTCTTGATGGGATATCTGATATAGCCAGTCCCTCTAGTTAGGGGAGTCTGGCAGTTATTTCTTGGTCAGCCAGATTATGGCCAGTCTTCAATTTAACAGGGACTGATAGGTTTTCAAACTGAGCAAGCTCTCTACGAGTGCTGACAGTCTGACAGTTATTGTCGTTAGTCAAAACTTGATAGACTGTATGATATAGTCGGTCCCTCAATTTAGGAGTGTCTGGCCATTATTTCAGTAGTCAGTCTGTTTCTTGACAGGCTGTATAGTGTAGCCAGTCTCTCAGTTTAAGAGGGACTGACAGATTATAAAATGTCGGGTGCATTTTGTCAAACTTATTCTCTGACTGTCTGATATAGCCAGTCCCTCAATTTAGGAGAGTCTGTTTCTTGACAGGCTGTATAGAATAGCCAGTCTCTCAATTTAAGAGGGTCTGACAGATTATAATATTGAGTGAGTCCTTAAATTATGGGGGAAGGGGAGGATGGGGGGAAAGGTAGATTCCAGAGTGAGTCGGACTGGTACCAAAAGTGGGCCAGTTCGCTCCTGCTCCTTTGGATCTCCTTGGGGAAAATTAGAGGTCTGCTGAAAAATCGACCTGAGCCTGAGGGTTGGGGTTAGAGATCAGCTTCTTTGATCTGGGTTTGGGTATTTTATTGTCGGACTAATCTTACGTAGATTGTTATGTCCGGTTTTTAGCCCAGTTCAAAGTAGAGAAAGTTTTAGGTACAGTTCCGTACTTTTATGGTATGTTTTTTTTATCATTGGGAATACTTTGCTGGAGTTTTAGACTCTTATCAGTCGCTGGTATGCCCTTCCCCAAAAAGAAAAGGGAGAAGGGTGTATTGAGAATAGGTTTTCTCACTTGTCAGTAACAGGCAATTAACGAACATTAGTGTCAGTGATGCAGGGGAGACAAGTGCTTTATTATTACAAGAGTTGTCTCCTCTCTCTCCCCTTGGTAGACGGCGCTGATTGCCCTCTAGCCAATGAGAGTAACTCGCGGGCTTGGAAAAGAAGCCAGAGAAGAGACACACCTTTGACAGACAAGACGTGACAGACGACTTCTCTCAGGGTAAGCCTGTTCACTATACTGGCTAAATCTCTGTAGGTGTAATTACTACAATTGGTTTTAATTTTAAAGCACATACCAAGAATCTAACGATTCGTGATATGTATTGTATCTCAGATACTCCTATATTGGTAATTGGTGAGCTGTGTCGCTGTGACAACTCGTACACTGGAGATTGGTGGAAAGAAATTATAGACGCCGAGATGGGCGAGACGTTGGAGGCCGCAGAAAACAAGTTTCACTAGGGTATTCGAAAGAGGAAGCCGCAATTTTAGCCCATAACACATTGGCACCCAGATTCCGACGGGCTTTACGTCAGCAATATGTCAACCTCGTGACTCATATGGAATTGCTGGGCAAGGACCCAATCCATATGGAAATCAAAAGAACAGCGTCGATGTTGAAACCGCAGGCATGAACTGAAAAGCGGCGTATGTCCGAGCGATGGCTCAAAAGAAGCATTTGTTTGAACGCATCATTAAAATGCGTTAAGGCGTTAAGAAAGGGTATTAAGGCGTTGAGACGAGCGTTAAAGCGTTCAGACGGGCGTTAAGGCGTTAAGATAGAGCGTTGAGACGGGCGTTAAGGCGTAACGACGGGCGTTGACGGGCGTCACTGCATTTCGATGAATTAGTGCCAATTCCATGGAATATCTAGAAAAAGCAGAGCTTCTGGGGTATTTCACCAGGGCGTTGAGGCGTTGACTGTCTATCAAAGCAAGCGTATCCTTAAGTCGTACACGGCCGAAGATTGAACTTTCTCAAACGACGGCTTCTGATTGGACAAGAGCCTACGGACACCCCAGGGTGTTTATAATGTACTGGAGGAAATATGGCCATACAGCAAGAGAAGGGTAATCCCCATGGTCCTAGCTGGAGTCGAACCCGTACACAGTTTGTGGGTGCACCACCAGGCGCGTGCACATGCGTGTGATGACATCACTTCTGCCGATGAGGTCACTCCCGACGTTGTACATAGGTGAACGCACATGCATGCGGTGACGTCATGGAATTCCCGCAGAAAGACGAGTACAACTGAAACTGGCTTCGACTGGTTCAGACCGGTTTGAACCAGATTGAACCGGTTGTGCTAAAAATAGATCGTCAGCTAGCGCACTATAAAAGCAAACGTTCTGACACTTTCAGCAGACATTCGTTCAAACATTTACGCAAGAATGTTCAGGTGTACCACTTGTTCCAAGTCCTTTACGCACTTGCACGATTTACAACGCCGTGAGTCTACCATCCATGACGCTAATGCCCATTATACCTGCGATACCTGGATAGTTTACATCCAGACATCCAGGCATCAACGCGGGGATTGTGGACACCGCTTCAGACTACACAGTCAGTTGAGATTTCACCAACGTGTAATCCATGGACATGCACGCTTCCGCGACGTTTGACCCCATCAATGAGTCTACTTTTCACGGTCCTCTTGGCGAGTATACATGTTCGATCTGCAGGAAGTCATTTAATCGCAAGGATAATTTACGGGGACATCAACGGTAGGTCTAGTCTTCAGACTTCACAGTCTTTGTTTGGCTGATCGATGTTTCTTCGGTAACATTTACATGAACATCGAATTTGGAACTCCTGAGACAAAAAAAATGCGGTTGACATCGCTAGGTTTTGAATTTTGATATAGGTGAATGCCGTCACCAGCATGGAGATAATTTGAATGGTTCAGATTGTATCGTAAAATGTGTACAATTTATTGAAAAAAAGCATCGATCGTTTATACATAGAAAAACACACATACCGGTTGTTTGACAGAGCTTATTATGTCTCCCCCAACTATGTTGGGGGGAGACATCTAGTGTTTGTACTGTCTGTCTGGATGGATGGATTGATGGATGTCCGTCCCCTTTCCTTGTCTGCAAGATATCTTGAGAACCACTCGATGGAATTTCACCAAACATGGATGGAAGCTTTATTGGGATAGTCCCCTCATTTGATTAGGTTTTGGTGTGTGTGCGTGCATTGATCCGTGTCCGGTGTCCGTCCATCTACTTGTACATGTATATACAGGCCTTGTCGGCAAGATATTTTGAGAACTACTGGACGGAATTTCACCAAACTTGGATGAAAGCTTCATTGGGATAGCCCCCTTATTTGATTAAGTTTTAGTATGTGTGCGTGCATTCATCCGTGTCCGGTGTCCGTCCGTCCGTCCATCTACTTGTACATGTATATACAGGCCTTGTCTGCAAGTTATCTTGAGAACTACTGTACGGAATTTCACCAAACTTGGATGGAAGCTTCATTGGGATAGCCCCGTTATCTGATTAGGTTTTAGTGTGTGTGCGTGCATTCATCCGTGTCCAGTGTCCGTCCATCCGGCCATCTACTTGAACATGTATATACACTACTTGACGGAATTTTATCAAACTTGATTGGAAGCTTCATCGGGACAGCCCCCTCATCTGATTGGGTTTTGGTGTGTGTGCGTGCATTCATCCATGTCCACTGTCCGTCCGTCCGCACATCTACTTGTTGTAC
This sequence comes from Hanleya hanleyi, assembly GCA_036873755.1. Taxonomy (NCBI): domain Eukaryota; kingdom Metazoa; phylum Mollusca; class Polyplacophora; order Lepidopleurida; family Hanleyidae; genus Hanleya; species Hanleya hanleyi. The sequence goes on along the minus strand of JAVTVY010033188.1, from coordinate 65,423 downwards.
TTGTATATACAGACCGTATCTGCAAGATATCTGGAGAACTACTTGACGGAATTTTATCAAACATGGATGGAAGCTTCATTGTGATAGCCCCCTTATCTGATTAGATTTTGGTGTGTGTGCATGGATTCATCCGTGCTCGTTGTCCGTCCGTCTGTCCATCTACTTTTACATGTATAGACATGCCTTGTCTGCAAGATATCTGGAGAACTAGTGAATGGAATTTCACTAAACTTGGATGGAAGCTTTACTGGGATAGCCCCTCATCTCATTAGGTTTTTGGTGGGTGTGCATGCGTTCGTCCGTGTCCGATGTCCATCCGTCTACTTGGACATGTATATAAAGAACTTGTCTGCAAGCTATCTGGAGAACTACATGATGGAATTTTACCAAACTTGGATGGAAGCTTTATTGGGATAGCCCCCTCATCTGATTTAGGGTTCAGTGTGCGTGTGTGCATTCATCCATCATGTCCATTGTTAGTCCATCCATCTACTTGTGCATGTATATACCATGTATGCAGACCTTGTCTGCAAGATATCTGGAGAACTACTGGATGAAATTTTACCAAACATGGATGGAAGCATCATTGGGATAGCCCCCTCATCTGATTGGGTTTTGGTGTATGTGCGTGCATCCATCTGTTTCTGATGTCCGTCTTTTTTTTAATACATGTATGTACAGGTCTACTCTTGTCTACAACATATGTGGAGAACTACTGGATGAAATTTCACAAACTTGGATGAAACCTTCATTGGAATGGCCTTGTGATGCTATTATGGTTTGGTGTGAGTGCTTGCGTGGGTTCATGCAAAATGTACTTCTGTCTGTCTCTACAATTTTCATTCACCTCATATCTTGGAAACTACTGAAGACCGATACATGAAACTTCTATACAGTACATCATGTATTTTTTAGGTCTGCCTCTTGTATGTTTTGCATCTTTCCTATAATGTGATCAGTTTAGAAATGATTGATGCTTCACAATTACATGTATTCCGCATTGGTTGGGCGCTGTAGGTGTCGGAAATCCACCCTCGACTCCTCACTGGGCTACTGCAGCAATGAAAATCGACTCTTAGCAATTAATATTTTCAGGTGTGCAGCTTTGTTTAGGATGCTTATTGCTACATACATTTTATAGCACTTTCACTTAAAATAATGTGCCTACTCAAGGCAAGGCGGGAGGTTGGGGAGACGTTTGTTTTTGCTTAAAAAAACAACTAGCATAGGCTTTATGCCAAAGCGGCAACTCAAGGGTCAAAGCGGAACCTTTAGTTAAATGATGTGTCCGCTCTAAACGTTTGGTGTACGTACTGTGAAAAAACTGATTCAAGTCGGGCTTTGATTGGTTTTCGTGTAAACAATAATCAGATGTGTGCTTTTCTCGCTCCCATGAACAGTGTATTTCACCAAAAAAAATTCAACACCGGTCTGGAGTTGTGCTCCATTATTTGTTGAATACCATATTTCCATAGTGTGAGAATGGTCATAGCAGGTGGAATCTAACCAGTAAAAATACCAATTAAAGTTTTAATGACCATTTGAACATACTTTTAGGGAACATTGTTCCCCATTTTTAATTTGAGATATAAAACCTGATAGTGTGGTCATTTATATTATGGTCTTGATCAATGTGAACGAAAACGCAGTTCGGCCACCAAGAGTTGTTGCCCCTACACTGAACGTCGATGGTATGCACCACAGTGCCGTGTCATATTTTATCGTTGAGTTGGCCAGTTTCATCGTGGGTTTAGCATGTTTTATCGTGGGTTTAGCATCATATTATTTTTCATGGGTTTCTTCAGAAAGAAAGTCGTTGAAATACAATTATAAACAAGACTAAGAAAAATAACACGTTTGGATCTGTGAGAACGCCGACATCTCAGTGGGAAGAGGTTGGACTGCCGAGCGGCAGGTCGTAAGATCGAACCCCACCCGTGTCAGTTTATTTCTTTCAACATTATTTATTTTATTTTATGTTTTTAAAGAAAAAAGGTATTAATTTTACCGCATTATGTTTTTATATATATTTAATACAATTGCGGTAATATGTATGGAATAAAACCTGTGGAGTGATGAACTTTTCAGGGAAAACCAACCTCTGGCCTCGAGACCCCTCTCATCGTGTTCTACAGCTCGCAAAAACAAGGTGCCACACCCCAAAGAAAAATCCACAAGAAAAAAAAAATAAAAATGACCACCTCTATGCATTCCCCAGAGCTTCACAGTCACAGGGGGTCTTATATGTAGGGGGAGATCACTCTATTTCACCAGGAGTGACCCGGATTTGACCTTTGACCCTGATGTGACCGGAGGTCGCCTGATCTGACGTCACTGTGACGTCACTCCGCATGACGTCATCACCCTCACCCTAACAAACGAGACAGAATTTGCCGTCTTCCTACTACTTTCGATAAGTTTTCCGATATTCTTCTGTAGCATGAAAGAATTGTTTTTTGCTATTTATATTAGCCTATATCATGCATGACCATTTTTACCCATGCTATATACAATAATTAGATAACATTTTTACTAAACTTAGTCTAGCATCTCAACATTTATAACCTGGGTTGAGTAAATCAAATTAAGAACTGTAGCCGCTTCATTTTTTCCGAGGTAGGCCTACACGTATGACTCAAATAGTGATTTAGTGCCAAACCTAGCGCGATTACTCACCATTCCAATGTCTGCACATATTGAGTCTGTTTATTATTTTTAAATAGTCTCTAGAGTTATATTTAATTTTTCAATACTTTCCTGTCTGCATTACACTTTGTACTACGTACTCTATCTGTGAGCGATGTCTTGGAGGAGCTAAAACCGGTAGTACATAAATCATCAAAACTGCAAGTCATTCTCTCACAATTTCACTGCATGTCGGTCATTTTTACTTACGTCATCCCGTTTCATGATCTTATCGTTTACACAAAATTTAAATAATGGAAAAGTTTGAGTGAAGAAAAGAAAAGTTTTAAAACAAATTTTACAGCTGTCCACTTGCATAATGACTCATATTAATTAGTTTAATATTATCTACAAGTATTCTTAAAATAACAGATTTCCACACAAAAGAAACAATGTGTCATATTTTATCAACACGAGTCTTGTGTTGTTTCAGCACAACTCGTGGATTGTCTCAACAAGAATCATTTCTTCTTCACCACACGCAGTACTTCAGCACATCAGATTACTTTCATCGCAAGATAGTTGTTATAAAATGGGCACAAGAATTGTGTTCAAACAACATATTGACATTGTATAGGGGAGATTGTGGTACAGTGGGACATGGGGCACAGTGAGACAAGCCATCTAGCTCTTTTGTTAAAGGTCAACCCAAACGGATTTTTTTTTGGTCTAAAAATCCTTAAAAATCATAGTTCATACTTCACTTTGTATGAAAAAAATATTGAAAAAATGACCCTGGCGCGCAAAGGTTTCCACCGCGGTGGAAACCTTTACACCGCGCGCGCCGGGGTCAAAGGTCAGTTCCGGTCACGTGAACGGAAGCGGAAGTGACCTCACAGAGGTCATATGCAAATGTCACTTCCGAGCTCTGAGCTCCACAGGCTTTGAGCTCCAAGAGCTCCGATCCAAGAAACACACTCGCAAGCACACACATACACACACGCCTACATCCGGGTTCTTGTCGCTGACGTCCAAGTTGAACTGATTGTGCTAAAAATAGATCAACAGCTAGCTTGCTATAAAAAGGAAACGGCCTGGCCGTTTCATCAGACACTCTGTCAACCACCAAGATGTTCACTTGTACTGCGTGCTCGAAATCATTCACTCGCCGGCACGACTTGCGCCGCCATGAGGCTACCAAGCACGATGGAACCGCCCGGTATAGCTGTACGATATGTAGGCCTACACTGTCGTTTCAGCGCCCAGATCATTTACAGCGCCATGAACGTTCAATTCATGGGCCACCCAAGCGTCCATGCGAAGAATGTGGTCAACTCTTCAGACGACCCAGTCAGTTAAAACGGCATGAGCGTTTGATTCATGGTCCGTCACCACGGCATGAGGGACAACTTTCCACTAAAGAGGCACCCAGGAGGGACAGATCCACTGAAGATGAACCCGGGGAGAAGAATGCCACTGGTGATGCGATCACGGAGAGCCCGCCTATACCCACAGCTCAGAAGAGCCTAGATATCCAGCCGGTCCCTAGCATTACTGTTTCCAGTCATACGCCTGACAACAACGAACATTTTCTGGAAGATGCGGTGGATGTTCCCAGCGATCTCTTACCCGAAGATCATCCAGTGAGTGAGATGTATCGACGCCATTGGTCCATGATCCGACACTGCTTCCACCGTCATCGCCCTATATTGAACTTGTACAATTTCCGACTGACCGACCTCGCCCGTCAACGCAGCTACGTGGAAGCCATCTTCAATGACCAACCTACGTCCTTCACATTAAATGTAGCATTTGGGTACATCTTATGCCATAAGGCACCATTTCCAATTATCGTTCGCGAATGAATCGTTTATTTCGTCAAATTTTCTCGAAGTCGCGATTTTCCAAGGCGCGAGGGAATGGTTTTTTTTCTTCAAAATAAACGATTCATTCGCGATCGCTGTTCGAATGGGGTTTTTTTTCTGTTGGCAATCGTTTTTCAATCGAGAAAATTCTCGCGAATAAAAAGCGATATCGCGATTCAATCGCTTTTTAATCGAGAAAATATAAACGATTGAAAAAAAAAACGATTGAGGATTATAGCCGAAAGTAGTACGCCATTGGTTCAGCCTGACTGACCCGCATACACGTTCGAGTTTCTAACACTTCAGTCAGACTATATAAAGTTCGATCATTTTTTCTTCTTCCTTTTCCATTCTTTGCCTAGTGTAAAACTATAGCGTGTTTCTGTACAGTTGGCGGTTATATAGATACGATGGGGATATTGAAAGAAATTGAAAAAAATATTTATATATATACATAGGAATAATGGTTATGCATATAATTATAACTTCATATTTACATATATTTTGTACGGGACACAGGCCCGGATATGGTCAGATTGGGTCATTTGCACTTGCAATTTCGTCTACTATTTTGGGTATTGCTGTGTTTTAAAGCTGATATTATTCCAGATTTCTTGTGTAGTATTTTTCGTGAACGTTTTTGGCACCTGTGCGGGCTGAAATTTTGAGTTTATTCGTCAGATTTTCGCTGTACGCGTGGTTTTTTGCCCTACGATCACCATTATCCTTGTGTAGATAGATGGCGCTGTATTGAATATAACATTGTCATACGGGGCTTTTGAGTCTTCGAAAGCACTTAATTATTAATATATAGCGCGGGCTATTTGTAAAAAATTTCACAACTGGTTAATCCAGTAAGAGATGAAATTATATAATATTCAGTTGATTTTTGGCTTGAGCTTCCCTTTGGAATCATTCATAGTTCATTTATCAAAATATAAAATTAAAATAAAAAGTATTGTACATATGCGAATCCAACCGTTATATGCGATTCATTCACCATTGTGATATGTATTTGATATAAATATGAAATCACTGCCGCGAATATTCTTATAATAAATAAAATTAACTTGATGGTGATTTTTTGAACTTATTCACATCTCAATAGTTTAAAAACTGTACCAAAACATGAATGGATACCCTTTCCTAATGTATGTTTTACTATAACAAAATATACATATTTAATTACACTATTTTTCACCTTAATTAACCTAGAAATTCTCGGCTGGAGGGCTAAGCTGTTCTGGGTTATCGCCATGCGCCCATTCACACCTCTATCAAGCCTGTGCCGTAATAATTCTGATAATGCAATCAACGACGAACTCAAATCCACTTATGACCTGTACCCTGGTATTTACAAAACAAGATATTGTGACTATCATCCTGTATTGTTTATACCAAGTTGCATGAATATATGAGGAAATTATCGAAAGTATGAAGGGAATGACTGAACATTAATACATTGTCGACTCACACTGTATTGAATAAACATGTAATTTTGTCATTTACGCTTCGCCAGAGTAAATCTGGGCGCGAACGTCACATGAAGCATGGTACAGGTATATGTATAGATATTTCCAGCATACGCCCTACTTCGGCTTGTAGGAGACTATAGATCGTGAATCATATATATTATTCGGTTATCTTACGCATTTATACAGTATAGTATAGTAATATAGGTTTTTCCATCGACAAATCCACAATCAACATTACATGTAGTTCCCAGTTCGCGGATAGAGCGGCGTACGACGGCAACACGGCCTATGTGTCAAATATCACTCCGCCTCACGATTCTCTCGCGCCTTGAAAAAAACGATTCTCTCGCGATTGAAGATTCGCGATCAAGAACGGATCGCGTATGGGTAAACGATTCAAAAACGATATCGCGAGAGAATGTTTTTTTCCAGAAAAGGTTCAATCTTTTTTTCTCATTTTTTTTCTCGATATCCTCGCGACTGATTCGCGAATGATCGTTTTTCAATCGAGAAAATTGAAGAAAAATCGCGACTGAAGAAAAAACGATTAATGGAAACGATCCCTAAGATGACGCGTGAATTGTGCTATTTCTATTCCAGTGCCATCAACCCAGTGTACGACCATCCTTTCACAATCACCAATCGGGCGTCACTAGAGACGATGCTGGCCCAACTGGACACTGTGGATCCCTTGGAATGGGCCTATGAACAGCGTCCCAACACCGAGTGGATAGTGGAGAGGGTCACCAATGTTACGTTCTTCGTGGTTAAACTGACCCACCACCCCCATCGGATGAAAGTATTCACCCATGCACTGATAGATACTCAGAATGCACAAACAACTATCTGAGGATATGTTTCCTCAACGGTATCCTGGCCTGCCCGATGACGATTAGAAACAGTCTACATCCGGTAGGTAGTTGAACTGAGTGTGCTAAAAATAGATCAACAGCTAGCGTGCTATAAAAGGGAAGCGGCCTTGCCGTTTCATCAGACACTCTGTCAACCACCAAGATGTTCACTTGCACAACTTGCCAGAAGTCATTTACTCGCCCAGAAGATTTACGACGCCACGAGGCCTCCATCCACAACGGTGCACGACATACTTGTATAACCTGCGCACGGTCATTTAATCGGGAGGATCATTTACTGCGCCACGAACGCTCAGTCCACGAGGGCGCGACGGAACAATGTAAGGATTGTGGTGAACTCTTCAAACGACGCAGTCAGTTAAGACGGCATCAGCGTTTGATTCATGCCCCGTCTCCACGGTTTTGGCGACAACTTCCTACTGAAGAGGAGCCGCGGAAGGTCAGACCCAGTGAAGATAAGCCCGGGGAGACGAACGCCACTGGTGATGCGATGACGGAGAGCCCGCCTATACCCACAGTTGGGAAGAGCCTGGATTTCCAGCCGGACCCCACCGTTACGGTTTCGAGTCATACGTCATACATCGAACATTTTCTGGACGAGCCCATAAATGTTCCTAGCGATCTCTTACCCGAATATCATCCAGAGAGTGACATCTCTCGGCGCCATTGGACCATGACACGGCACTGTTTCCACCGTCATCGCCCTATTCAAGATATCTACAATTTCCCACTGACCAAGCTCACCCGTCTACGCAGCTACGTGGAAACCATCTTCAATGACCAACCTACGGCCTTCACATTAAATGTAGCATTTGGGTACATCTTATGCCATAAGGTGACGGGTGAATTGCGCTATTTCTATTCCAGTGCCATCCACCCAGTGTACGACCAACCGTTTACCATCAATGACCGGAGGTCACTAGAGATGATGCTGGACCAAGTGGAACAATTGGATGTCTTGGGATGGGCCCAACAACAACGACCCAACACCAAGTGGACAGTGAAGAGGGTGACCAATGTTACGTTTTTCCTTACCAAGCTGATCCACCACTGCCATCGGTTGAATGCGTCACTCGTGCACTGATGAATACTCAGAATGCGCAAACAACTATCTGAGGATATGTTGCCTCAACGGTATCCTGGCCTGCCCGCCGATGATTAGAATAAACGGTTCAGAGCGAACATGGCCGAAGATGGAACTTTCTGAAATGGAGACTTCTGATTGGACAAGAATACATCTAACGGACAGGAACGAATATGACAGATACAAATGGTGGCCTCTGATTGGGCAAGAGTCTTTTTGAGTTGTAAACATACCCAACGCGGCTCCCCCAGCGTGGGTATGATGTAACATTGGGGAAAATAAACTATATGAAAAAACTTCTTGTTGTTGTTGTTCTCTCATGTGTCATCCTTGTTGTTGTTGTTGTTCTCTCTCCGGTCTATATCATGGCGTCAAGGCGTTATGTAAGAGCGTTAAGGCGTAACGACGGGCGTTGACGGGCGTCACTGCATTTCGATGAATTGGTGTCAATTCCATGGAATATCTATAAAATCAGAACTTCTGAGCTATTTCACCAGGGCGTTGAAGCGTTAAGCTTGGCGTTGGCGGGCGTTGCTACAATATGACACCTCATACGACGCATTCGGACCAAGATTGGAGAACAACACAAAGTATTGGTAGTTCAAGGCAATATCTCTGGACGCCTTCCCTTGAGGAAAGAGATTCTGGGTCAAATAGATGACGGACAGATTCTGATGATGGGATCCTTTCCACATACCCCCAAAAATGCCTGTTTTCTCTACTACGGCCAGGCTGCGCATGCGCAGATTGACGCGACTTGCACTTAAAAACACGCCATTCTGACTCTACCCCACACAAGCTTCACATTGATACCTCACACGACCCATTCGAACCGTGAATAGCCCATCTCTACCCCCAAACACACACCTACATACCCCCAAAACGCCTGCTTTCTATACTACGGCCAGGCTGCGCATGCGCAGACTATTGAACACGGACGAACCATTAGTGTAGTCAAGTGCTCCTCCACGAGAGCTTCAAAATAAGACCTCACTCGACCCCATCGGATCATTAGGGACTCACCTAGACCCCAACACGTCCACCCCGTATGGGCCTATACACCCATAGCCATGCAGTATAGGCCTATGGGCCTACCCAGGCCTCGGTGACTTTTTTCAAAAATTTCACCGTTTCGCTCCGCGACACTTCCTATCATGTTCTAAATGACGAGACGTGAAAAACAAACCCAAACAACCCTACCGCAAATGTATAGAAGTACGTTTCCCAGGGGGACAAACATTGATCCTATACCCTCAGTATGGGACTATATGGGGTTCGGTGACTTTTTTCAAAAATTTCACCGATTCGCACGGGGACACTTCCTATCATGTTCTAAATGACGAGACGAGTAAAACGAGACCCCACAACCCTACCGCAAATGTATAGAAGTACGTTTCCCAGGGGGACAAACATTGATCCTATACCCCAGTATGGGACTATATGGGGCTATATCGTACTTTTTCAAAAATTTCACCGATTCGCTCCGGGACACTTCCTATCATGTTTGTCTTGACGAGACTAAGAAAACGAGACCCCACAACCTATACCGCAAATGTCGAGAAGTAGGTTTCCCAGGATGGTCCTATACCCCCCATACCCCATATAGGCATTTTCACGTAATTTAGGATAAAGTCCGTGTTCCGTATTTTTTCAGGAAAAATTTTACATGCACCCACCCATGCTTGAAATATACTTCACTTTGATACCTCATACAACTCCATCGGCCCATTAGGGGCTCCCCTAGCTCCAAAACGTCTAGCAGGACCCATACAAGGTCCAGTTTTCGACACTAGGTGACCACATCCCTACGAAATGGCCAGTTTTCGACACCGGATGTGCCGCCATCTTGAACATACGTGCCGCCATCTTGGATATGGCCCATAATGCACCGGGTCAAAATACTCGCTTCTGATTGGCTGAGAGCTCTGTGACGGATTTGAAATACTCGCTTCTGATTGGACGAGAGCTCCGCATTGCGTCTGCGCATGCGCAGAATGATATTCCTACCGCACACCCAACCCATCAGATGCCCCTTCACGAATGCTTCACTTTGATACCTCACTCAACTCCATCGGCCCACTAGGGACTCCCCTAGCTCTCAAAACGTCTATTTTCATACCCTTGGGCCACCGCGCATGCGCGGAATGACGCTATTTCAACCCCACACCCAGCCCATTAGATGCCCCCTCACATAAGCTTCACTTTGATACCTCACTCGACCCCATCGGCCCATTAGTGCCTCCCCTAGCTCCAAAACGTCTATTTCCATACCCTTGGGCCACCGCGCATGCGCAGAATGCCGATATTTCAACCCCACAACCAGCCCATCAGATGCCCCTTCACGAATGCTTCACATTGATACCTCATATGACCCCATTGGACCATTAGTAACTCCCCTAGCTCCAAAATGTCTATTTCCATACCCTTGGGCCACCGCGCATGCGCAGAATGCCGATATTTCAACCGCACACCCAGCCCATCAGATGCCCCTTCACGAACCACAACCCATAGTAAAATCCACAAGACCAAAATGACCACCCCTATACATCATACAGGCATTCCCCGTAAAGACGCAAATGTTCGAATCAAGGGAGATGACCCGGCATTTGTCCTACAGAGGGTTCGCCCAGTCAGAAGTTGTCTTCCTTGCCTCCAGAGGGCAGCGCGATCGATGTCGTGATGTCAAAAGGGAATCCCCATAGCAAGCGCCGCCATTTTGTTTGTTTATTTTTTGCGGAGACATATCGGACAATAAACGCTCAACCCTGGGGTGGCACTGATGCTAGACTCGTCATAATAAGATCGTACAACACCTATATGGTATCTTTATTATTATTATATGTCTTAGAGGGTTTTTGAGGGTAATGTGAGGGTTTTTTGAGGGTAATGTTGCTCAATTTACCGTGACATGAGACGAGGCAAAAATTCAAGATGGCGGCCAAACATTCGAGTTGTCTCCTCAACCCATGGGACTACCTTGGGCCACCGCGCATGCGCAGAATGCCGATATTTCAACCCCACACCCAGCCCATTAGATGCCCCTTCACATAAGCTTCACTTTGATACCTCACTCGACCCCATCGGACCATGCAGCGTATTTCCAGTCTAGGGACTACTTTTTCTCCGCGGAGGCTTTTTCCCGCGACCGCATCACCGCCAGGACCGCATCACCGCGGAGGAATACATCCCCTTTTCCACACAATTCAAGATGGCCGCCCACACCGCCTCAAAAATTCAAGATGGCGGCCAAACTAAGTTGGCAGATCGAGTTGTCTCCCTTGCGTCCAGAGTGTACAGATGGCGCCACTAGTTCCGCCTCAAACCCGCCTCATGACGTCACTACATCCGGGTGAAAGGATTCTTGAAATAGGTTTTATATACTACTCGGGGCTAATGCGGAGAACAGACTTAGGCTCACTATTTGAGTTAAAAATGCTCCTGATTAAATTATGCTTTTCTGGGTCAAACGACGAAGACAAGGTGAAAATGACACAACCTCCGAACAGGGTTGTCTTCTATTATACCAGATGAGACACGACAAAAGATACCCCGGGTGAGAGTGTACAGCGCTTTTGGCCGGCGCCCGAGGTCGAACGGCAGGCGCCCGAGCAATTGGTCTGGGTGCACATGATAAATTTACTCTTACTTCCCGTCGAATCGTTTTCTTGCAGATATTTGTAGATACGACGAACATTTTCTTGGAATATAGCCTATGAACTGCACGTTTATCATTTATTCATCGACAGACTGCATTTTACTGGGCAACAGCTAAGGAAATAACCCTTATATCTCCACACGTATAGCTGATAAGCTCAAGTCTTGCATATGTTTGGAGGCCACCATTAGTTGATTATATGTATAAATATCTACCCTTTCGGGGTACAAGTTTTCATATGGGAGAGGTTTATTGTAAGCCTGTCCCAACTATGGCCCGGAGTCCGGCGCCCGAGTAAGAACTTCGGCGCCCGAGCAACTGAATTCGGCGCCCGAGTAGTAATCGTCTAGTGTGCGTCTGACGTCCGAATTCAAAGCCAAGTATTTACCAAATATAGACACATTTTTTACATTTGCAGCAATTTATTTGTCAAAACTTAATAGGTAATCATGCGCAACTAACATCTATGACCTATATGACAAGATCGAGTTGTTTATATGCTGTCTCTCTTCAGCACATGTTTTTTAAAAATTCCATTGCCTGATCAGGATGAATAATTACAATACTGGTATCCGGCATTATTTTCAGGTGACATAGGACACCACGGCCGGAATCGTTTGCTACTACTGTACACAACTTGAAACTTTCGTCGAGATTATTGACCATTCAGTGGTGCTGAATTAGGTGCTTCTTCTTCGTGACTAACATTTAAAATGAACGATTCGTCGACTGCTGATATATCCATCTGAAAATAAACACTTGATTATTCTATGCACTCATATATAAGGTTAAATGTATAGCTACCAATAGAGCAATCTAGGTAAACCAAGATGGTAAATCAGGGGAATACCATCTAGACGTAACGCTATGAAAACTTCGTGCGAAATGTTCGCCGATATTCTGCGAGATCCCATAATAAGCCAATCACGACCATTTCTGACTTTTCTCTCTGACAATGATTGACGTTTACTTCACGGAGATTAACATCTCGCGCGGCACAATCTTTTGATATTTTCTACCCCTTAACAAAGTCAGACTTTTCGGCGGGAGTAAACTCTTTGATCTTCACGGATCTGTCTGGAAATGATGCCATATTTGGATACTGTTTCCCGATAATGCTTATATATTTGTCCACTTGCTACCGTGTGTAATTACTGTGGGCGTGATTTCAACAAGCTAGCCACCTGATTGGCTAACAAATGTAGATTCAGATTCGCATGGGATTTTTATAGGACTGAATTCAGATATAATATTCCGTGATATTATATCTGAGTTTACAGAGATTGCCAATAGAGGAAATTATTGTCAACATGCATATTCATTGGGGTAACTAGGCGGGGTGGGGGTGCGGGGGATGCGATCGCACCCCAATTTTTGGGTACTGGTACATTTTTTTCATGGAATACTGTACCTTTTTATCATCATTCGGTTTTATTTTCTGTTTTTACTGAATAATAACCGAAAAGATGGTTAATGACTCAGACATAACCAGCTAGAAATGTTCAAAGTAATCCCCGAGAAGCTCTCTACGGGCGTCTGTAGCACCCGACAGCTTCCAGCTGGACTCTCGCCTGAATGTCCTGGGATAGTCTCACCCCTTCCACGGCGGCTAGTTACGCCAGTGATTCTGTCACGTATAATTCAACCAATAGAAACCGCGAATTTGAGGATAGTGTGCGCTAAAAAATACTTTCGTACAGTATGTGCTCGGGCGCCAGAATTGCGTAGCTCGGGCGCGAGACCTACACCTATAATTTTGTGCTCGGGCGTCAGGAGTTCACATCTATTACGCACTACTTACAAAATAATGGTCACGGCGTTCTTCTCGCGCATCGAATGGCCTTCTCGCTTTGAAAAAGATGGTTAAGGGCTCAGTGATAAACAGCTAGAAATGTCCAAAGTAATCGCCGAGAAGCTCTTTACGGGCGTCTGTAACACCCGACAGCTTCCAGCTGGACTCTCGCCTGAACGTCCTGGGATAGTCGCACCCTTTCCACGGCGGCTAGTTACGCGGGTGATTCTGTCAGGTATAATTCAACCAATAGAAACCACGAATTTGGGGATAGTGTGCGCTAAGAAATACTTTCGTACAGTATGTGCTCGGGCGCCAGAATTGCGTAGCTCGGGTGCGAGACCTACACCTATAATTTTGTGCTCGGGCGTCAGGAGTTCACATATATTACGCACCACTTACATAATAATGGTCACGGCGTTCTTCTCGCGCATCGAATGGCCTTCTCCCTTTGATGTTAACACATACATACATTATGTTTGTTACGTGCAAAGCTTCGTCCATGTAAACAATCAACAAAGTGAAAAAGAATGCATTAATACCCTCCGCAAACAGTTTTCCATTAGCAAAGGCCATTTATTTATAACTTGTTCAATACCATAAGTCATATAAACCATCATGACCGTGTAGATTCTCATGGAGAACTTACATGAGTAACTTCACGTGTAATCAACCGAAAACATGTTGCCGACGATGAATAATAGGACTGTATCACAGGCCCCAGTGTCTGGACAGTAGAATTTAAATTCAGTATAATTTAAATAATTTAATTTTTTTTAAGTCATCCTATATAATACAGAGAGGAAAAGGTATTGCACGCGCCATATTGGATTTGCCCGCCAAATACGAAAAAACAAAGTAAAGTTTTCACATTAAAAACTGTTTAACTGACCGTGTTACTGGTGTCCACTCAATTTTGAAACCTTTGTTATGCCATCTAACCCTACGGGAAATCTCAGATCGCCGTTTTATTGGTATAAATCCATCTCTGAAAACAGTAAACTTACGGCTTCTGTCAGCCGCTCTCTGCCTCGTCTGGGACGTAAATTGCTGTCTACGTCATCGCTTTCGGGACGCTAAACCCGCACTAAATTATTCGAGCCATCTCATTGGTCAATTATCGGGACTAGTTTTTGCGGGAAATACGAAATTGTTTTCAAAATGTCAAAATTGTCGAAAGACGCAGAGATATTGATATAGTAGATATAATAACACGTCGGCTGCATTTGGACCTTTCAATTTGTAAAATTCAAAGCATCTTGTCATTATGTTTGTTATAAAACCAAGACGATCCAGTCAAAAATGTATATATATATGAATTACAAGGGTTGTTAATGCCATTTAGAAAGTGGGTAAAATGGTCCCGTGAGAATTCGAACCCGTGCCCTCAGAGTTTGGCACCAAATCGCCAGCAGTAAGGCCCACTAGAAAAGAAAGTGGTCGTTCCCCGCGTGCATCTATGCAAAACTGTAATACCAAAAAAACATTTTTCCATGTTCTCTGTATCGACGTCACATACATGTTCGCCATGACCACACACTCTTGCAAAAATGTTATCCTCTCGCAGCAAAAATTGTAAATCATCTCGTGGAATTTCTCATTAGCTGCAAGCATACAAATGTAATTTGCAGTGGTAGACTATTATTGACTCCGAACTCCCTCTTTTGTTGAAGCTGAGGTGGGCAACTGGTTTCAGGCGCTTGCATTTAGGCCCATTAAAATAAAAGATTGTTATCATGGGCACATTATTTTTTTACTTTTTATTTTTCTAAACAAAAATGCTGACATCTGAGATATATACCGTATAAATGTGTACACATAAGCTGTTTCTCATCACCGATGGATTGTTTATCATTTAAATTCGAAAATATATGGTTTTATAGCTCGGATATGCCCACACCGGTACACCATATTTTGGAAAAATGCTTTTTTGGTATTACAGTTTTGCATACGCGGGTATTTTTATGAGATGCACGCGGGGAACGACCACTTTCTTTTCTAGTGGGCCTTACTGCTGGCGATTTGGTGCCAAACTCTGAGGGCACGGGTTCGAATTCTCACGGGACCATTTTACCCACTTTCTAAATGGCATTAACAACCCTTGTAATTCATATGTATATACATTTTTGACTGGATCGTCTTGGTTTTATAACAAACATAATGACAAGATGCTTTGAATTTAAAGTGGATAAATTGGTCCCGTGAGAATTCGAACCCGTGCCCTCAGAGTTTGGCACCAAATCGCCAACAGTAAGGCCCACTAGAAAAGAAAGTGGTCGTTTCCCGCGTGCATCTCATAAAAATACCCGCGTATGCAAAACTGTAATACCAAAAAAACATTTTTCCAAAATATGGTGTACCGGTGTGGGCATATCCGAGCTATAAAACCATATATTTTCGAATTTAAATGATAAACAATCCATCGGTGATGAGAAACAGCTTATGTGTACACATTTATACGGTATATATCTCAGATGTCAGCATTTTTGTTTAGAAAAATAAAAAGTAAAAAAATAATGTGCCCATGATAAACAATCTTTTATTTTAGTGGGCCTAAATGCAAGCGCCCGAAACCAGTCGCCCACCTCAGCTTCAACAAAAGAGGGAGTTCGGAGTCAATAATAGTCTACCACTGCAAATTACATTTGTATGCTTGCAGCTAATGAGAAATTCCACGAGATGATTTACAATTTTTGCTGCGAGAGGATAACATTTTTGCAAGAGTGTGTGGTCATGGCGAACATGTATGTGACGTCGATACAGAGAACATGGAAAAATGTTTTTTTGGTATTACAGTTTTGCATAGATGCACGCGGGGAACGACCACTTTCTTTTCTAGTGGGCCTTACTGCTGGCGATTTGGTGCCAAATTCTGAGGGCACGGGTTCGAATTCTCACGGGACCATTTTACCCACTTTCTAAATGGCATTAACAACCCTTGTAATTCATATATATATACATTTTTGACTGGATCGTCTTGGTTTTATAACAAACATAATGACAAGATGCTTTGAATTTTACAAATTGAAAGGTCCAAATGCAGCCGACGTGTTATTAAACCTACCATATCAATATCTCGGCGTCTTTCGACAATTTTGACATTTTGAAAACAATTTCGTATTTCCCGCAAAAACTAGTCCCGATAATTGACCAATGAGATGGCTCGAGTAATTTAGTGCGGGTTTAGCGTCCCGAAAGCGATGACGTAGACAGCAATTTACGTCCTAGACGAGGCAGAGAGCGGCTGACAGAAGCCGTAAGTTTACTGTTTTCAGAGATGGATTTATACCAATAAAACGGCGATCTGAGATTTCCCGTAGGGTTAGATGGCATAACAAAGGTTTCAAAATTGAGTGCACACCAGTAACACGGTCAGTTAAACAGTTTCTAATGTAAAAACTTTACTTTGTTTTTTTTGTATTTGGCGGGCAAATCCAATATGGCGCGTGCAATACCTTTTCCTCTCTGTATTATAGGATGACTTAAAAAAAATTAAATTATTTAAATTATACTGAATTTAAATTCTACTGTCCAGACACTGGGGCCTGTGGACTGTATTCATCACAAACCACGTCCAAGGCTCGGGCGCCAGCCGTTCGGCCTCGGGCGCCGGCCAAATGCGCTGTACACTCTCACCCGGGGTGAAAGAGGAGATACCCCTGTTTCAGCTATCATTTGTCGTCAATGGAAGCAGTTTACATAAGTATTCGGCTTCTCATATTTCTCAGTTATAGAGAAAACGGATTTGATTAACGTATCGAATAATTTGCTGTATGTCGCTAGGGAAGGATTATTGCCATTAAAGGATTTGTGATACTGAGTTTGAAAAAAGGAAGTTACAAATTAATTAATAGACACGAGACGTCATTTACCTCGAATCCATTTGAATTTCGAAATATGAATTTCGAAAAATTTCGAGTGGGTTAACTTAATTGGCTGACCTATATATCGGGTCATCCTCTCAACCGCCATAATAGGAGAAATGATCTAGACTTAAACTGAGGTCGACGTCACCCGACACACAATCGATGTGTATGTTCCGATTGGTACATCTCAGAATTTGAATACTTTAGGTGATCTAAAAACAAAAAAATATTTGGGTGTTATCATGGGGTGAGTGAGTAAGATTTAACCTTGTTTTTAACAGTTTTTCAGTCATATCACGACGGTGCCAACATGTACCAGAACACGAGAGTATCCACAGTTCCTAATATCCTGGACACTGATCAGCCCAGCCAGTACAGCACTCAGTCACCCATCCATGTATTGACCGAGCTCAAGTTAGTCCATCTTAATTAACCGTCTACTTTAGGTTTGTTCGACATGAATTAAAGATCAACGGTTGATTCCGCGTGAATTAAAGGTCAAAGGTTGGTTCGGCATGAAATAAAAGTCAACAGTTTATTCGGCGTGAATTAAAGGTCAACCGCTGATTCGGTATGGATTTTCTTTTTTGCTTCGTGTATAACAAACTGAAGGGAGAGTAGCGCATGATATGTGTGTTAACAATCATTGTTGTAAGGATGGCAGCTTCTTAAGAAAACTGTCTCAAAGAAATCAAATTATGCCCGGTTAAACAAAATTTATTGTTGATTCTCAGAATTTATCAGTTAACTAACACAGCACATGATTTACGTTCTTAGTAAGATGCAAGGTCGACAGTGTGTTCTTAAAACAAACTTGCAGTATGACACACATACTGGTTGTAATTCCCCCGTTCACGTTTGTATTATATCATACACCATGCACGTTTTTATACTGATAATGTTTAATTTACAGGCAAATTTTCTTTAAGAATATCTTAACGACTTGGCTCAAGTAATTTGAAATGTTTCCGTTAAGACAGATATGCTTAAGGCGGCGTATGTTATTGAAACAATTATGATGACATTGCTATGTTAATCCGTGTAGATTATTGTATTCTATTAACTTCAGTGAGATATAACGATATAAAGGGGAACTTTGATAATCAGCTCATTCGCTAGAGGAACTTAGTGCTTGATCAAACTTTAAATACAATTTACATATTTTATCAAGTGTGTATGTGTTCTGCATAGAACAAAATATGCTATCTACATTTCTCACGTTAGGCCTATTTCCTGTTTTCTTAACAGTAATTAACTAGAATATCGGTATCGCCTGAATAAACGGCTAGGTCGAGAAGCACGCAAGAGGTTGGGCCGACGGAGAAGTAGTGAAGAGAATATGAAGTTAGCCGTCTAATCGACTGACGCTATATACTGAGAGATGTAAGTTGAAACGTGGCGTAATCTTTCAAAAATGTGACCACGGATCTACGTAGCAGGCTTTGCAAGTAAATTATGGCATTGATTGTCTTTATAAAGAATTGTCCTTGATCAGAAATCATAATGTGCCCAATTACCCTTTCAAAAAATTCCCAACCCAGTAAAACTGTTCACCGCTTCGACAACTTTTAAAGAGTTTCCGAGCCTTCACAAACCACCACATTTCCCCATAGTGTTGTATTTTCTCGCTAAAGCATAGGCCCGCAAAACAAGAGTTTTTGGGGGGTGTGGACGGTGGCATTACGATGAAGTATCGAAATATGGGGTCTCTATATATAACCCCATGCTTTATATAAATCCACAACATGGGGTTATATATAGAGACCCCATATTTCGACACTTCACCGTAATACCACCGTCCACACCCCCCAAAACTCTTGTTTTGCGGGCCTGTGCGCGAAAGTGAAGGAGATTTTGTTTGCCCTCAATGACCTTCACCCGAGGTCATACAATACATTCTACAACAACAACAAAAAACAAGTGTTTAATGCAGCAAATGATCATGTTACCCAGTCTTGGGCTGGGGGTTGCGAGTTCAAAGATTTGACAACACAGGGTATCTGGAAATAGACAAAACAGCAATTTATTTGCGACCACCGCGAACACACAGCCGGTTGGCAACAACGTGATATAGCTGGAGCGGTGACGGCATGCGATTGTCTACCAAAACTTGCACCTAGCGTGACGTGAACACGGACTGACATTAACACAATAAATCGTTCCATATACTCAGTTATCTAAGATCTGTACATTTATATTCACAGATAATGCGATTAAGAAAAGCATAGATATCTGTCTAACAATGACCATCTAACAAGATGAACCATAACTGACCGAAACACAAAGAACAAGTAGTTTTGCTTTGTCTCAAGGAAAAGGGGGGAGAGTATATTATCTTCAGTTACAATGTGATTTAGCTGCATGTAGTTTACCACACGTTACACTCTACCCTCCACGTCTCGACATTCGTAACAAAGAATGAAAATGTAAGGAAAAATAAACATTCAGTAATATTCTAAAGTATCATACTGTTCAGACATAATGAACAGTGTCGCCTGCACAATGCCACTGTATTGGAGATGGTTGAGCTGATGCTTCCTTCTCCGCAGGTGCTTTCCACATCTGTCAACTGTACGTAGGAGTTCCCATCTCATCGTAAGTGAAACGTCTGAGGGGCTCTCTCTGGCGGACCGGGCGGTTGTATGGTCTTTCGTCCCGTCCAGGAGATGCATCCAAGTTGTCTATGTTGTCGTCGGTTTGGGTACGTTGTCTCTCGTCTTGTGAGATTGTAGCTGAACTAGGCTGCGGGGGAACGAACACATCAGCTTCAGGACGAAGAACATAGGTCGGCTGGGGCATCCTCATTGGTACTACTCCTCCATCATCTGAATCGCTATCTGTCTGTACAACCTCTCCCTGATCCCTTCGTGGTGTTTTCCTGGGATGAGGTGTGCGTTTCTGACTGGGCGGGCTGATCGGCTCAAGTTGATCACATGGAAGTAGAATATCTCGGTGTAGCACTCGAGTGCGTCCCGTTCCACGCTCTGGCCTGAGTTCATATACTGGACTATCTGGATGACATCTTCTGACGATTACATGAATTTCATCCTCCCAGTGGTTTCGAAGCTTTCCGGGGCCTCCTCTCTCCGAAAGGTTCCTGATCAGGTCCCGGTCACCCGGATGAAGGTCTGCGGCGCCAGTCCTCTTGTCATAGCGAGATTTAGCCATATCCGTCGCTTTCCTTGTACGATGTGAAGCTATATCATAGGCTTCCCGCATTCGCTCTTTCCATTCCTGGGAATACTGAGTGTGACTCACAACATCCTGAGAACTCTCCAGTCCAAAAGCAAGGTCAATGGGCAAACGCGGAGAACGGCCATACAACAAAAAGAACGGAGAATATCCTGTTGTCTCATGTTTGGTGAAGTTGTAGGCGTGCACTACCTTGTTGAGATGACGTCTCCAGTCTCTTTTTTCCTTTTGTCCCAGTGTCCTCAGCATTGTCAGCAGGGTACGGTTAAATCTTTCCGTTTGACCATTGCCCTGTGGGTGGTAGGGTGTTGTACGGGAGTGAATAATCTGACTGTACCTCTCGAGTTCCTTGAAGAGTTCGTTTTCGAATTCTCCACCTTGATCGTGGTGGATCCGAGATGGAAACCCATACCGTAAGATAAAGTCATTGTAGATCTTCTCGGCTACAGTACGCCCCGACTTGTTAGTAGTGGCATACGCCTGGGCGAAACGGGTGAAGTGGTCAACGACCACTAGGATATACTCATATCCACCGGAACACTTTTCTGGATGGAGGAAGTCTATGGATATTAACTCGAACGGAGCAGTGGTTGTGATGCTACTCATGGGAGCCCTCTTCAGCACATTGGGTTTTTTACTTCTGATGCAGCCACACCGCTTGGTGATGTATTCCTCGATGTCATTCCTCATTTTCGGCCAATAAAATCTTGATCTTATTAGGTCATCCACTCGATCCACTCCTAAGTGACCCATGTCGTCGTGGAGTTCCCGCACTATTCTGGCATGGAAGACTTGCGGCATGACTAGTTGGACCCTACTGTCATTTCCAGCTTGTACTCTCCGGCAGAGGACACCATCCGTACTGATAAACAGTTTCTTCCATTCGCGACTCAAGGTAAGTGTCCTGTCCTTTACTTTCCCAAGTGCCGATCGCTTCCCAAGTCGCACAGCTTTTAATACCGGGGCGATGACAGAGTCTTCTTCTTGTGCCTGTCTGAGAGATTCCTTCGAGATTATGTCAGTGGTACATGGTAATACATGGTTTTCCAGCTGTTCCGGGTCAGGTGTTTGGATGGCAGAGCATATGATCCCAGTTTGTTGTACAGTAGTTGATGTTATCACGGCACCGATTACGCCTGGAGACACCTCTTCTGTGCATTCTTCAATGAGAGTTTCGATGGGAAGTGGCAATCAGGAGAGAGCATCAGCGTCCCCATTCTTCTTCCCAGGCCTGTACTTGATGGTGAAGTTGTAATCGGCGAGTTCGGCCACCCAACGATGTCGCGTCCAGCCGTGCTGTTGTTAGCATATACGTTAGAGGATTATTGTCCGTATATACTACAAACGAAGGAGCGTAGAACAAATAATCCCTACACCTCTCCGTTATTGCCCATTTCAGGGACAGGAATTTCAACTTCCCCGAGTGAAAGTGGTATCTCTTTTCCGCCAGAGTCAAGGAGCGTGATCCATAACCAATCACCCGGAGGATGCCGTCGCTCTGTTGCTGATAAAAGACAGCACCTAGCCCTTCATTCGACGCATCTGTATGAAGAACGTAAGGTAGTCCATAATCCGGATATGCCATCACCCCAGAGCTAGCCAGCGAGTCCAGAAGTACATCAAGAGCGTCCTGGTGTTCTTGGTGCCACACAATTCGCTCACCAGATGGTCTTTGCCCAGGACTTTTACCGACCTTCTTCTTAGAACGTCGACTGCTTGTTGTAATGGTATCACTCTTTGGTGCCTTGAACAAGTCATAAAGAGGTGCTGCCTTGCGGGAGAAGTCGGGAATGTAACGACGATAATAACTGAGGAGCCCCATCAGTTGTCCAACATCTCCAACCGTTTCCGGAGTTCTGTTTTTCAAGGACAAGACCGCTTCCTTCTCCTTGGGATCAATGTGGTAGCCTTGCTGGGAGACGATGTTGCCTAAGTAGCGGACCTCACGCTTGAAGAGTTCACACTTCCCCCGGTTCTTCAGCCGTCGCAGCACAGCTCTCACGTTCTTCATGTGCTGTTCAAATGTTGGACTGTAGACAATCGTATCATCCAGATACGGCAGGCAGATGTCATCCCGCAAATCAGAGGCAATCGTCCATGAACCTCTGGAAGACAGCTGGTGCGTTGGTTAGACCGAAGGGGATCCGGTTCCACTCGTAGAATCCCCAGGGCGTACCGAAGGCTGTCAGTGGTTTACTGTCATGGATCCCTGGTGGTATGCCTTGCCTTGGTCCATAACGCTGAACCAACTGTTGCCGCCAAGACTGTCCAAAACATCTTGGATTTTTGTAATGGCTGACGATCCCTGATTGTCTTTTGGTTTAGCTGACGGTAGTCAATACATAGTCTAAGCCCCCCATCTTTCTTTCTAACACACACCATCGGTGACGAGTAGCTTGACTTGGACTTCTGGATCCAGCCCCTGTGGATGAGGTCGCATAAGTATTCCTTTACTTCTTTGTATAGCGGACGTGGCATGGAAATATTACAAGCGTCTAGTCCGTCATTCATAATCCAGCCGTCGTCCATTAGAGAATATCCGCGTCCATAATCCAAAGACCTATTCCATTTCCATATAACAGTATTAGCACCAAATTCAAAAAGACAAAAGTATACATAAACATGGGCTTGTTTCCTACAAGAGAGAAGCGGTCAACAATTTTCAATGATGCCGGCAAGACATCATGATGTTCCAAAATATCAAATCCGTATCGCTGATCAGTATTCTTAATCCATAATATTCGTTAAAGTCGTCATCTAAAGAATGATGTATCTCAGTCACGCTTTGATTGTGCCTGTTCATATGAGTACCATGAGGATCTTAAAGTACATGGGTTCATACGGCTCCTAGCCCCGGGTTAAGCGGAATTAGACACAAGTTACGAAACGTAACGCCATAGATCTTGCACGCTACGCTCGTATTTTGCAATCAGCGTGCGATATGTATCGCCAAATTTGAGAAACTTTGAGTGGAGGCGCTTGGTGATGTAGCCCTGTTTTATAAGTTTCTGCAACAATGTTTTGTGACGTTGATTAAAATCATCACATTTAACACAGGATCTAGCAAATGCTACTAAGCGAGATATGTATACGCCATATGCAGGTCCCACTGGAATATTACTGTCCAGAAAGGGATAGTTTACGATGTCGAAATTGTAATCATCTCTTTTGTCATAAAGTCGACGAGAGAGAATGCCCGCTTCATTTTTATAGAGGTAGAGATCTAAATAAGATGTGCCTGTAGGGCTATCTATAGCTTTTGCACCGGAATATCATCAACGAGTTTAATTTCCATTTTCAGATCAGGAGCACACCCAATGTCTTCATCAGATCGAGCAAACGCATCAGCTTCCTCCAGTAACATCTGACGAACCGATCGCTTCTGCTGATCTGTTAAGTCGGTTTTACTCAAATCAACCTCCGGTTCCCAGCCTTCTGGTTGTGGATAGACTTTCCCTCCTGTGGCATCGGAAAGATGGCACGAACGGGTTCTACCGACCCTAAAAACGTCCTACTATGGATCTTTATTGGATGCTGTATTGTGTTCGTCACTGGTA
This sequence comes from Hanleya hanleyi, assembly GCA_036873755.1. NCBI lineage: Eukaryota > Metazoa > Mollusca > Polyplacophora > Lepidopleurida > Hanleyidae > Hanleya > Hanleya hanleyi. The sequence continues at coordinate 41,440 of JAVTVY010033188.1, read as the reverse complement.
CTTTGATACTACGAGTGGATCTTGTTATATCCAGCAACACCTCGTCCACTTCTAATCCTTCGGCCAATACAGTAGATGGACATGGATCAAAGAAAGCTCGCATCCCATCCGTTTCACTACCAAGTCTGACTGGGCACTTCACGTTGACTTTACTCTTCGCAGGTACTGTTATACGACATTTTCCAGTCTTTACATCAGCGAATGTGTCTACTTTGGCTGTTCGTATAAAGTTCGCTAAAATCCCAACTTGTTGCTTGGCCACATTTGGGAAGGCCCTATGAATGCTCTCATTGACAGCGTTCTGTTTTGGATCTATCCTGTCAGTCAGAAGCACATATTCCTTGATGAGATTATACCCTACGATCGGATTCTGAAGCTTCTTATCTTCGACCATCAGAAATGGAGCTATAATCTCACCTGGCATCTCTCCGCGGAACAGTAGGGAAAACGCTAGATCTATCCATCCCAGGTATGGTATCTGTGTCCCATTTGCTGCTCTAAGATCTAGATTTTCCCCGGTCAATTCTGAAACTGGTCTCAACCCCTTCTTCACGTTAGTGATGACCCAATGGTGAGGGATCAAGCTGACCTGAGAACCTGTGTCCCATCAGCGGTCGGGTATAACACCCGTTACAACCTAGTTCTGTAGCTTGTCTATCTTCTTGGTTCCTTTTGTGTTGGGACCCGTTTTCTCCAGTCACTTCAGGTCCCCTTATAGTGACTGGGACCCGTTTCCCGATGGCCCATTTTGCTTGAATTTTTTTTGCTTCCGCTTAAGACAACCTGCGAAGTAATGTTCGTCACTAGAGTAGTGTAATCCCAGCCTTTACTGAAACCTTTACATTAGCTGAGGGTAGCTGCGCTTACAATACCGTAGAAAAGATTATTACTATACATCTTACAGTAAATTAAGTTCAAATATTACTTTAATTTCTACAGTGGTGCAAAAAGTTACTGGCAACTTTGCTGCACAGAAATTTCCTGTAAAATGTAAGATAACTATTCTAGTCCAGATGGAAACCACATGCGTATGTGAAATACCATGCTTGTGAATTTCTCACAGGGTCTAAATGAAATAATTATCTTGATGTCAACGGTAACAAGTTGTATGTTCCAGAATTTAGCGATCGGATGAACCTAAATTCAATTAGCCTCTCATCAACATGATAATCGCAATGGGTTGCTCAACACGATGAAAATATCACATAGTCTAAATGAAATACATACGTCAAAACACCACATATTCATGTACTTTCATCTCACCATATTCTCTAGCGTTCGGCAATTTCCGTCTATATGCTGATAAGGACTTCAGTCTACGCACAACTTATTAAATGATAAGTAAATAGTCCTGCCCATCCTTGCCAAATTGAAACGATTTAGATAAAATGACACGGCGACCGAACATCGATAGAAAAAACGAACTGCACATTTTGTTGCTGTAGTTTTGACAGGATGTCCGTTCGATACCCTCTAACCACCCTATTTCGGAAAAGCTCAATTATAACACTGTCTGAGGACGTTGCTTATCTACCGTTTTGGTGAGAAAATGACACACATTGGAGAAATGTATGGTTGTCAAGAGAAAGGACAGAACTCGGTTGAGTCTATCTCTGCGGTACGGTGTACATCAGTATTTAGAGATGCGATTATACGTGCATATACGAAAATGACGGTGATGTAATTTCAATACCGATAAGCTGTATCCCACGAAAACAGGAATAATCCTAGAGGGGGGACGTAGACTACACCGAAGGACTATATAATCTAAGCATTTATGTTGCACATTTAAAACGTGTTTCTCACTACAGGAAGCCACGTGTGCCTTTTCACAGTAGAAAGGATAGAAGCTGTGCGGTGAATAATTGAAAATTCGACGAGAAGGACCTGAATGCTACATATAAGATCACCGTGATTCAGATGTAGGCGAAACTCTGAAGGAAATATACCCTCTTTAATAATAATAATAATAATAATAATAATAAACTTTATTTAAGCTCGATGGCCTCAATAGGTTTACAACCTCTTTTCATGAGGGTCGAGAGCGATAACATATATAAAGAAATACAAATAACTGATTAAATAAACATGATAAACAAACATAAGACAAATAAATAATGAATAAGACCAATCTAGTGTACAATATAAAACAATCTAAATTTCCAGATAATACTAAAACGTTATGGTCAAAATTAATAACTAATTTGTAAAAGTATTTAAACTAGGTAGAATTTTGTCTAAAATCTGTCTATGTAAAGAAATACAAATAACTGATTAAATAAACATGATAAACAAACATAAGACAAATAAATAATGAATAAGACCAATCTAGTGTATAATATAAAACAATCTAAATTTCCAGATAATACTAAAACGTTATGGTCAAAATTAATAACTAATTTGTAAAAGAATTTAAACTAGGTAGAATGTTGTCTAAAATCTGTCTATGTGAAGAAATACAAATAACTGATTAAATAAACATGATAAACAAACATAAGACAAATAAATAGGTAGAATGTTGTCTAAAATCAGCGAGGTAAAACTTGTAACAGGCTGCTTTAAAACTTCTAAGACTCTCACATTTTCGTACATGAATGGGTAAAAGATTGTACATAGTTGGAGCAGTTATTCTAAAAGATTGTTTTAAAAGTTCAGTACGCGCAAAAGGAACGTTTAACAATTCTTTGGCAGCAGACCTTAAAACTCTTGTAGATTGTCGTACCTCGATAAGATCAGTTATATAAGAAGGAGTCTGATTATGTAAGGCTTTGTAAACTAAGACTACAATGTTAAAACGATATCTAAAAGACAATGGGTACCAGTTTAGACGATGAAACATTTCTGTACTGCTGACGGAACTATCACAACCGATAATTAGTCGCATAGAACGCTTAAGTAAACTTTCCAGTCTAATCAGATCATTTTGGCAGCAGTTTCCCCATATAGTAAGACAATAGTCTAAGTGAGGCAGAATAAAACTATTAAAATATTGACGTCTAGCATTGTATGGTAAAAGTGTTCGGATTCTTGCGAGTAGATACAGCTTGCTTTTCACTTTCTTCACTATACTATCAACATGTATGGACCAGGCAAGATCATTTTGTATATTGACACCAAGTAGTTTTTCGTTTTCAACATTTTCAATTTTGGTGCCACAAATTTCCAAATCTAGTTCAGTGTTCTGAAGATGTGTTCGTTTTTGATTGGTCGTAACGAGCATGCACTTCGTTTTATCACTGTTCAGACACATCTTATTATCTGAGCACCATGTCTCTATCTTGCTCGAGTCTGCATTCAGCTTCGACTGAAGCTCATCCATTGATTTGTCCGCTGTGTGTAACGTGCTATCGTCAGCAAATAAATCCATCTCGCAAGAGGAAGCATGCAAAGGCATATCATTTATGTACAGTAGAAATAAGAGAGGTCCTAAAATAGAGCCTTGAGGAACTCCAACCACACAATCTGTTTCGTTTGAAAGACAGCCTTTGAATAATACACGTTGTTTCCGAGAGTATAGGTACGAAGTAAAGAACCGAATCGCACTGTCATTAAATCCATAAATCTTCATCTTCTCCAGTAGTATAGTGTGGTCAACTAAATCGAACGCTTTTCGCAGATCGATGAAAACTGCGCCCACGAGTTTACAGTTGTCAATCTGGTATGTCCATGAATCGATCAAAGCAGTGAGGGCAGTCTGGCAGGAATGGAAGCTGCGAAATCCAGACTGTTTGCCATGTAATAAATTGTTATACTCAAGGTATGCACATAGATTGTTGTGAACGTGTCTTTCCAGAATTTTCGAGAGAATAGGCAAAATGCTCACAGGTCTGTAATTTCCAGGATCGGTTCGTGTGCCCTTCTTAAACAGTGGTATCACTTTTGCCAATTTCCACTGAGAAGGGAAGAGTTCCGACAGAATACATTCGTTGAAGACAGTAGTCAATGACGGAGCAATAATATCAGCCGACATCTTTAAAAGTTTGCCAGAAATCCCATCTAACCCCGTTTTACTGGACTGGTTGTACAGATGGAACATGATATTGGTACCTATACCTTTAAAACGGCTTCTACTCATGTAAACTAATTTTATCATAACTAACTACCCATATCTGGATAGCACTATTAAGGAAAAACCAGCATATGGCTTCTACACTTCACGCATAGTAGCATTTGCCAGATCCTGTGAAAAATGTGATGATTTCAATCGGCATCACAGACCATCACTACGAAAACAATTCTATATACCACTAAGCGCCTCAATCCGACCTCGAGTGTCTCAACTTGTGTGATCAGTATCACATTGCAAATTCGATCGTAGCGTAGAAGATCCCGTGGCGCTACGTTTCGTAACTTTACCGAATTCAAATTGAATCGGAATTAAACTCAAACCAGTTGTTTGAACAATGGTGCTCAAAATGAACAATCACAATCAAAGCTTATTAAAATAAATTAAATTGTAGAACATAACTCATTACGATATTGGAATGACTGGAAACGGTAAGACGTTTACGAAAAGAACATGACGGTGCCTTGCTTTCTTCAATTAAAACTGATGACCTCTTCACTCTCCTAGAAAAACGGCTTGTGGTTTTCTCAAATTTTCATTTTACGCCTGTTGGAATTCTTCGTAACTGACGTACGATATTGAATCGGAAATACTTTGCTTGAAAGAGGACTGATTACTGCATGTCTTAACTGAGACCAACTGTGGTGGATTTAAAATGGACGATTGAAGATAAAGACCATACCATTGCCTAATGTCAACGCCTGGAGACAGAGCTTACAGATTCTTCATTTAAATTTATGCGTCAGACCCGATGATCGAAATACCTTTGACGATTTTGACAACCCCCATCCCATACAGCCGTACAATGAAAACTTAACAAAAAACGAGTTCGTTTCTTTCAAGAGAGAAGCGATCAACAGTATATGAACATAAGAGACCATGTTTTTCTATGCGGAAAACATATTCATCACTGGCAAATATTCTTCAATCCAAATGCATTTCCAGATGGTATTCTAGAGTATCATGAATCTCATTCCCTCTTCGATTGTGACTGTTCATTTGAGCATAATGGAGATGAAAAAATGGCGATTAACCGACCTCTAATCCCAGGTTGAGCGGATTAAGACAAGTTACGAAACGTAGCGCCAGAGATCATTTACTCCACGATCGTGTTTTGTCGTCAATAGAAATAGAATAGAGGCGATTCACCGAATGGCGTTGTTTCACAAGTTCCTGACGTAAGGTTCTGTGGCGTTCGTTGAAATCGTCCCATTATTCACAGGTTCTAGAAAATGTTACCAGACTGGATATGTATACGCATTATACAGGTCCTTCTCTCTCGTCGACTAATAATAAAAAATGGAATGGAACGCTAAACTAGGCTTTGATCGTATATGGATTAAGAATTCTGATCAGCGGTAGGGGATTTGATAATTTTGGAACTTGCTGACATCATTGAAAACTGTTGACTGCTTCTGCCTTGCAGGAAATTAACCTGGTTTTATGTATACTATGATTTATTCTTTTAATTTGGTGCTAATGTTATTATATGAATTAGGTCTTTGGATTATGGACGTGGAAATTCTCCGATGGGCGACGGTTGAATATTGAATGACGGACTAACGCTAGTATTCTGTACTAGGTGCTGAACCTGTTCACTCGGGAAGAAAATGAATACGGGAAATTTAGAATACGGGAATGGGTTGATGATCAATGTTGATTATTGGTGCTTTCATTATTTCAGAAATTTATGACTTTCTTTGTTCTGTAAACTCTGTCCTTAGGCATTGAAAGTCGTGATGCATCTGGCTCCGGTCATCAGGTATACACCCTTCACAGCTCCTTTTCTTCGACTTTTCAATTATGACCACACAGCTTTGGTGAGACACTCGACCATAAGTTCCTCCCACCTTTCTATATATCATCGTACTTGAAAAGGAACGCTTATCTTCATGTAGTAAGAACATACACTACCACTGGGCTCAAGCGGGTTCGTATCTGATGGAGTGCATAATGCACGCTGGAAGGCTGGTGTGTAAATTGTGCATTGTGGCGGAGTAAAACAAGTGAGAAATGACTACATTGTAGTCAAAACCTGCGGCAGTGGCAATAATACAGTGAAAGACATATCAGCGGAGGTAGTGGTAATTGTAGAAAAAAGCGCCATCTGCCAGTGTTTTTATGCCAAGGGAAGGAATTTTCAACTTGTAACCCACAATTGTAGGGATTGCGTAATAGTTCTGATACCATATATATATATTCACTTTCCCCATTCAAAATCCGACGATTTTGACTCGGCCGTGCCGTCTATACTGAATTGACAGACGAACTCACCATGATCGCTTTGGCAATGTTTTGGTACAAATATTGTGTATGCTAAGTTTCAAAACATTCGGTTCAGTCGTTACTTTTTGCAAATCAAAAAGGCTTTCAAATATTTGGAAATCCAAACAAATTTCGAGGATTTAGTCATAGCGCGAAAATCTGCGCTCTTCAGTCTCCCTTCTCGCTTAATTTGCCGATCAAAATGGAAAATTTATATTTCCTTCAAAGTTATTTTTCAATAAATTTAGTATCAGGTCTATCACTTCGATCTGTGAAACTACGGAATGGGATTTAAGGCTTTATCGAACTGTCCAAGAGGCATACTGACACTTTTTCACTATTCAAATTGAGGCCTGTTACAGTCTTGATATTCGATTAAAATAATTAATTAGGTTTCTGCATTTACGTTCGTTATCATCTGCGAACTAAATTCCTTGCCACTCTTTTCCACGCAGCAAGTCAATACCAAGACATGGTTTGCTTCTTCTATATAAATGATTAACTATTTCATTCTTAGGAAATATCATCTCATCTGACATGTTCGGCCAAACCTTTTCGAAGGTTGCTAATTTTATTAATTTCTTTTCTTTAAAATCAAATTCTGCAAACAAGAAACATTTCTAGTCAGTATCTATGGATATCTTCCTATACTCAATTTGCGAATATGTTTGTCATTCCGAAGGTGATTCAAGTGCGAAGTTTCGGGGCTAGTTCACTAAACAAGATCTGTGTGTAAGAGAATGATGTCGAATTCTCGTTATTATCTTTTGATACATCAAATTGTTGCATTCGCGAAAATGACTGCCAAGTTAAAGTCAATGCGAAAGGTATCTAAGTATCAAAATCAAACTCGAAAACCCCTCCAGGAAAACAAAGGCCCTAGCTTTTGACCACGAGGTCAACATCGTTTTTATGGCCAGTATCTGCTATATATGACGTAAACTGATTGACAAAGTAACGTAAATTTTGTATAGAACCAGTAAATTCTAGCAGAAATGGGCTCCGACTTGAGAGAATGATATCAAATGTAATATGTTTCTGCGTATTGTCTGCTGATACACATAAGTATTGAATTTACGGAAGTGATTAATGCTATTCTAAAGGGATTCTGAGTGCGGAAGAGGACGGAAACATCAATACCAGCGAATCAAGGCCCTGGCTTGCGAGAATGAGGATAGAGAGGCTGTGTTCTGAAAGAGAATCATTCAAAATAGCTATTTGCCAAATGTCATGCAACCGAAAGTGCACAAAATAACTGCACGACTGCGAGGTATTGTTCGCGCACAGGGGTGTCCAACTCATTAAATACTACATGGTCATGTCCGGTAATGAGTGAGTCCATCTGAATCCTTTCGTCGGCAAAATAAACATTCAAGATTCAAGATTTTATTGTACAAACACCAGTCAAAGGCAGAGTACAAAATTTTAAGAGGAATACAACTAGAGAAACAATGGAACAGTGACATGAATATTAATATTTATATATATGTTATATCTGAGAGATATGTTATATCTGAGTGTTACCGTTGATATTAGAACCTTGATTTTTGGCATTAAAGTGCATCAGGGGACTGTTACCAGCATGTTTCGAGCTGACCTACTTTTGATGAAAATTTCTGGTGATTTTTGATTAAAATCACTGGTGATTCTAACTTGGGCCGTGCCCATCTTAATATTGGCAGGATTTCAACTGGGGGTACAAGAGTTCAGTGCGTGTCGGAGTCCTAATGCCTACCCTACTTCTCAAGTCCTGTGACGTTATTCACACTGGGCATGAAGGTGCATTAGGGGACTGTTGCCAGCATGTTTCGAGTGGACCTACTTTTGATGAAAATTTCTGGTGATTTTTGATTAAAATCACTGGTGATTCTAACTTGGGCCGTGCCCATCTTAATATTGGCAGGATTTCAACTGGGGGTCCAAGAGTTCAGTGCGTGTCGGAGTCCTAATGCCTACCCTACTTCGTAGGTCCTTTGACGTTATTCACACTATTCTCATAACCAATGTGAATTGTGTTAGTGCCAATAAAGAATTGAATTGAATTGAATATATAATAATTAACGAAGCAATAATTCATTCCACCGAATACACTTGCAAATGAATTCAAACGCGCTTGAAGACTGTTGTCATGTGAGATCGGAGGTTGAAAAGAAAAGTTGGTGCATTATGACTCAAGTTCAATTTCACAACCGGCAACAATCCTTAGTGTTTATGAAACTGACTGTATCCCTCTTGTGAGAACTAACATTTCTCTATATTGATATGATAATATGAGTTATTTTATTTTGTTGTGTGGCTTTTGTATTTATAACTACAATTTAGCTGTTATGCATGGTCGGAACATCGCCTATATTATTGTGGTTCCAGTTTACGTGGTTACATTAATAGCCATATTAATATATTGTCCTCACTGTCATGTGTATCTGTCTGAGTTTCATTGATATGATGCTTGTCAGTGTTTGAATGATGAAAATCTTGTCTAAGAGAACTTTAGAAAAAAATTGCATTGTTTGTATAGGCTATCGCCCGCAGGTTTTGGCGGTCATTCACCAATGTATTAAACTAGGAAATCAGCTGACCAACGTAACTGAATTGTTTTACCTCCATGATTTCGTCTTTTCCGAAATTGGAGAAGAAGCCAATACATCAGAGCTTGTTTCTTGCAAGAGAGAATCAGTCAAAAATTTAAATGCCCCTTTCAGGTAACTGATGTACATGAACTGACCAAAAATACGTGGGTGATGGGGAAGCATCAGCTGCAATCACGTCACTAGGGGAAGTTCCCTGGGCAGTGCACATATATAGGTCTGGATTTGAGGTCAGTGGGGGGATAAGAGAAGGGGTGCAGTACACTATTTGACCCATATTGCCATAAATGGACCCTGGGAAGAGCTCCCCCGTCTTTGTAGTTCCCAAATCCTCCAGAAGTATATATATTCGTGAAGGGAATGCTAGTTTTACAAAATATCAGCTGGCCAAGTAATTTCAATCCGATGAAAACGTAAATTACTAAACCCAGATATGGTGAGGCTGCAGATTATTACACATGAAAGGATGAGTTGATTAGTCGTCAGCACCATCGTCATCATCAAAATCGTATCGATTTCTTGGATTTAACAATCATCAGCCAAGCTCAGACCTCAACACATACAAGTGTATTCACTCGACATGTAAAGCCAGTCGAGCGCTGACAAGCATGAAACTCAGTTAACGAGAGCTTTTCATGATGGCTCTTTGTCATCAATACTGGACGAAGAGTTTTATTTTTTTATTTTCGATCCATGGCCTGATAAGCCTGGTGTGGGCAATCTGTCAGATATAAGTGGGAACAGTTCATTCCTCTGTGTTTTCTGTAAGAACCTGGCACCGTCGAGTATGTTTGGCGGTCGGTTTCAGTGTCTAGGTTAATTCGATTTAGACTCGATCTAAGTCTACCAGTCAAATTGCTTCAAGTCCTCGGCCTAAATGGTTCTAAACCGCGGAATAAATCGATTTAGGCCTAGGAATAAATTCCTGAGTTCATTTGTGGAAATGAATTTTATTTATAAACCATAGTCGAGGGGGTACAACCCTGGTGGGAACGAGTTTGACTTATTATTCTCACAAAGTGGTTACTTGGTCCTTCGCCACTTTAACGACATATCCATACAATCTGACGAATGAGCTTTCAAAGAATCATCCTGCACTAAGAATGAAAATCTGTAAAACACCCATGCCGAGCCAACGCACCAAGTATATCAAAAGCCCAGGAAACAAGGATAATCTGTTCCTTCCTATCTGAGAGCTGGTACCAGAACTGTCAGGCAGACCTAGAGCTTTGTCGTGACGTGCATGTAGGTGGTTCCAAGACGAGGAAGTGGCCGTGGACATTATCTAAGCTAAGCAACCTCTACAAAAAGATATATTTTCCAGTCACCATCAACTGGTATGAAATGTGTCCGTGCTCTATCGAAGGCATAGGCATGAACAGAGCTGGGATAAAGTCAATAATACAAGCGTCTAGTCCGTCATTCAATATACAGCCGTCGTCCTTTAATGAATTTCCGCGTCCATAATCCAAAGACCTAATTGATATAATATCATTAGCACAAAATTAAAAGGATAAATCATAGTATTTAAAAAACAAACAGTTTTCATTGATGCCAGCAAGACATCATGATGCTCCAAAAATATCAAATCCGTTTCGCTGATCAGTATTCTTAATCCATATGACACAATAACTGGATCCAAAATATGCCTTGCATTCCCTGCTTCCATACAGAACAAAACTCCATACTATGAGTTTTGTGTCTGGAACTAGGAACAAAAAGTTGTCTAGGCATCCTCAGCAAGAGTCTAGAAATATCGAATCTTGGACGTATATCCCGTGGGAACTAACCCAGGAGAAATCTTCGCAGATCGCACGCTCGTAACCAGCTGGCTGGTACGGAATCTGAAGGCATCAGTTGTGTTTGAACTGTCAGACCACACAAATGATTGAATGACTCTGACTCTTCACATAAGAATGACTAACTGCAGGCACTGGTGTGAAGAATACCTCTTCCATTCAAGCAGATCTTACGTGACCATGCATGTTGGCCAAATATAGCAACATGACCACATACCCAGCAGAGTCAACTTTATCAGCCGCGGAACCGAATTTATATGGCTGGTGAGCACCCTTGCCTGCACTATTGTTCATGTATATGTGCAGGACTGGTAAATGAGATAATCTAAGAGATACTTCATGATGACTTTTGTTTGGCTGCTCTTTGGTTACGACGCATGTAACCAGGTCTACAGTATAATGTTTATTGGACAATCGTTCACTTTTGGTTTTAGCAGTTTTTAGCATTGCAATTTACGGACCCAAAAGACCCTCTAATAGTTAAAGGTTCTATTAGAATTCGGTATAACACCATTTCAGTGTAATAACCCGTAACAGCTTACGGGGCATTGATAGTTGTCAGGTCGTCAGCTAATGTCACAGCTGCGAATCTGTCACTCAAATAAAAGTGATAGCAAGCATGATGACGCTTATTGTCACAACTGGAAACCAGTCATTATTTGAGGCAAAAATATATCAGACATGATGTATGACTAAATCTTTGATATACTTGTAATAGCAACTACTAATGACACAATTGTCGTAATTGCGTCATTAGTGTTCGACTTTGCATGCAGAGTCGCCTGTTAATGACGCAATCACGACATTAGCTTGTGAGCTTACAACTGCTAATGGCATAATTGTGCGAGAGTGGTTGGGTGGGCACGAGTTCCTGTTGCTTCAATGCATTTTGCTGAGAAGCAGCAGGAACTTGATAAAGGTGATGACTAGCACTGTAATATCACTTCATTGCACCAAATAAGGGTCCGATCTGTTTCTTGTGCGCTGTCCTCAGGGTTTTGTATGTGGGTGGAGGGTGTCTGGTTCCATGCTGCTTCAAGGATTTCTTCTTTGAAGTAGCAGGAACACAACTTGACTGGGTGGTGCTTAGTTGGTTAGTCGCGATATGGCTGAAATAATGTTGAAAGCGAAGTTAAATCCTATTCACTCACTCACTCACTCACTTGTCGCAATTGTGACAATTGTGTCATTAGTAGTTGCAACAGAGCCCATGTATTTGGCGTTGTCTTGTGGGGCTCTCCAGACTAACAGAAATAGAATATTAGGAATCGGATTTTTAGAAAACCGTGGAGGCTCATGCAATGTTCAAAGTAAGCGATGGCATACGGTATATCTGGGACTGGTTTAGATAAATCCGTGGGAATACGGTATATCTGGGATTGCTTTAGATAAATCCGTGGGCATACGGTATATCTGGGACTGGTTTAGATAAATCCGTGGGCATACGGTATATCTGGGACTGGTTCAGATAAATCCGTGGGTATGCTCTACCGAAAAAAACCTCAACATATATAATAGTATACTATGATGGCCGAGAAGGGGCATCGCTGTATTGTGTTATGAATCTGGACCGTCACACGAAGGCAGGATGCGAAGTCGCGAAGGCAGGATGCGAAGTCGCGAAGCCAGGATGTGAAGAACGAAGGCTGGATGCGAAGCGCGAAGTCAGGTTGCGAAGGCAGGATGCGAAGTGCGAAGCCACCATGCGAAGCGCGAAGTCAGGATGCGAAGCGCGAAGTCAGGATGCGAAATCAAAACATGCAACGCGAAGTCAGGATGCGAAATCAAAACAATGCGAAGCCCGGATGCGAAGTGGCGAAGCCAGGATGCGAAGTGGCGAAGCCAGGATGCGAAGCGCGAAGTCAGGATGCGAAATCAAAACAATACAATGCAAAGACTGGAAGCGGAGTGCGAAGTCAGGATGCGAAGCGCGAAGTCAGGATGCGAAGCGCGAAGTCAGGATGCGAAGCGCGAAGTCAGGATGCGAAGCGCGAAGTCAGGATGCGAAATCAAACAATGCTGAGCGCGAGGACAGGATGCGAAATCAAAACAATGCGAAGCGCGAGGTCAGGATGCGAAATCAAAACAATGCGGAGCGCGAAGTCAGGATGCGAAATCAAAACAATGCGGTGCGCGAAGTCAGGATGCGAAATCAAAATATCAGCATTGCGCATGATCCTATCAAAACGAGGCCGGTTTGTAGCCCTGATTCCTAATATGCATTGTAGGGGCAATTGAAGATTATTGCTGGTTGTTGTTATCACAGCAACAGAGGAAGTAAAATTATTCTATTTTGTACCTTTTGCTTTGCATTACTGATGTTTTATAGAAATTCACAGATGGTAATTTGAATATTTTCAGGTCTGGCGTTTCGGGAATGATTAAAAGCGATCCGAATAATTGATAATTAATACTGAAGGACTCAAAGCTTTCGTAAGACTCTAATTAGCCTGGTGACTGATCAGGTTGACATTTTTATTCCAATCTTACAAAATTTCCAGTTAGCCTGGTGTGTGAATGGGCCAGACCATCTAAAAACAATTGAGAATTATTGCTTACCAGATAAATTGCTAAGCAGATCAAAGTGGCAGTATTAATAACATTATGCTAACAAACGAAGTGCTAACACTCTCACAGGACTTAGTCTCGTACATTTCAGGTCGAACAGATCATCCCAAGGTTGGTTAAAATAAATTTCCTGTTTAGCATGATGTTAAAAATGATGTTAAAAATAAAATCCCAAAACATTGCCTCGGTTTTGTGGATTTTTGTTATTTTACCAATGGATGATTTCCTGTCTTCACTATATTTGTGGGAACTCACAACCAGCAATAATATATATTGAAAACGGGAACCCAGTTAATTCAAACATAAATGGGCCAATTCCCATGGCATCCGGCTATCTCTCACGTGGTATTTTTAGTGTGACAATTTGGCGGCGGGAAATGACACTTGGACTAAATAACATGATATAGCCTACGAACACGCTCCACGTAAATTTTTGTCAAACTCTTATTATTAAATTTATTAATTAGGGTATGTTGTGATTCCATAATGAGGCTGAGCGATCCATGTCGATGATCATGATTTTGCAGAGCCGATAGGCCTACACCTCGAGGGATGACGGTACATTTTGGGTGGCCCTGAAAAGGACCTTTGCGAGAGCGACATGCGTTTTTAGCGGGATTGAGGATGTTTCCGAGAACCGTTAGGATACCATACGGTATTATTACTCAGTGATAGATGGTTTTGAATTTCGAATAATATTTTAACAAATATATATCAATTTGTGTATTTTCAATTCTGGTTTATAACTGTGCAAGATTTAAATGCACACCCAAAGCCTGTTTTATCGAACTATTTGATTTGGATGTTTCTGTGATGGACACGGATGGGGAATTCTGGAAATGAATTAGAACACGGCCGATTTGTACCATATAGAATAGACAAGAATATCTCTTTATTTATGCTTATATTCCAAAGGGTTGACGTAAACAGAGAAACAATAAATTGGCAATGTTTGGCGGCCTCGGCCTTGACAATCTCGACTTCGGACTCCAAACTATATGCATCGTCGGATGAATGATGTAACTAGTTTATTGAACAGAAAAATCGTTTGGCTTGTATTTGGATCTAGTTTCATTAAATTTTAGTGTACATTTATTGAGATATCTACTTCTAAGTTGCTTGACTTCGGTCTCGGAGCGTCGATTCCAAAGATGAGGAGGGAAAAAGAATAAAAAAAAAAAAAAATTGGGGCGGCCGAATATCTCGGGGCGGGCGGTGATGCTAAACAGGAAACTTTTTTAACCAGCCCAATGTTCGCGAATTACGATATCGCCCTGTACGTAGACTTTTGGCATGAAGTGACGAGCATACGAGTTTTAGACAATAGCCCCAAATTAACAGCTACTTATATTACTGCTTGTTAATAGTCTATCTGTTTCCGTGTGTATATTTATTAGCACATAATAAGGATGTATGCATGGAAATATTGATCCTTGATTTCACATTTTATATCAACAATTCTAAATTTGTACAAACCACCATCTTAGAATTGGCCCGGATCGTTTCGGACACAGGGCTAAGTAGCACTGTTGTGTCAGAGATATATTTAAAAAAAATTGAATTGCTTTTTAAATTTTTTCAATTTTAAAATTTAAATTTTTTTTTAGGATCACTAAATTATCATAAAGCTCACTATAATACTCATACATGGCCATATTTTAAAGCGAGAGCCCGTGTTTGTCAAGCATGGAAAATTACACTATATACACTATATATAAGACCAATTTATCTGGTAAGCAATAATTCTCAATTATTCCTAGATGGTAACACACCAGGCTAACTGAAAATTTTGCAAGATTGGAATAAAAATGTCAACCTGAACAGTCACCAGGCTAACTTAGAGTCTTACAAAAGCTTTGAGCGCTTTAGTATTAATTATCAATTATTCGGGTCGGTTTTAATCATTCCCGAAACGCCAGATCTGAAAATATTCAAAATACCATTTGTGAATTTCTATAAAACATCAGTAATGCAAAGCAAAGGTACCGGTACACATCAGAATAATTTTACTTCCTCCGTTGCTGTGATAACAACAACCAGCAATAATCTTCAATTGCCCCTACAATGCATATTAGGAATCAGGGCTACAAACCGGCCTCGTTTTGATAGGATCATGCGCAATGCTGATATTTTGATTTCGCATCCTGACTTCGCGCTCCGCATTGTTTTGATTTCGCATCCTGACTTCGCGCTCCGCATTGTTTTGATTTCGCATCCTGACCTCGCGTTTCGCATTGTTTTGATTTCGCATCCTGAGTTCGCGCTCCGCATTGTTTTGATTTCGCATCCTGACTTCGCGCTTCGCATCCTGACTTCGCATCCTGACTTGGCGCTTCGCATCCTGACTTCGCGCTCCGCTTCCAGTCTTTGCATTGTATTGTTTTGATTTCGCATCCTGACTTCGCGCTTCGCATCCTGGCTTCGGCACTTCGTATCCTGGCTTCGCCACTTCGCATCCTGGCTTCGCGCTTCGCATTGTTTTGATTTCGCATCCTGACTTCGCGCTGCATGTTTTGATTTCGCATCCTGACTTCGCGCTTCGCATCCTGGCCTCGCGACTTCGCATCCTGCCTTCGCATCCTGACTTCGCGCTTCGCATCGTGGTTTCGCACTTCGCATCCTGCCTTCGCATCCTGACTTCGCGCTTCGCATCCTGCCTTCGTTCTTCGCATCCTGGCTTCGCGACTTCACATCCTGCCTTCATGTGTCGGTCCAGATTCATAACACAATACAGCGATGTCCCTTCTCGGCCATCATAGTATACACTTTATGTCATTTATGAAGTGGGTAACTGGCGTATTCAATTATTGTAAGGACGACAATTTCTTGGTGAAACACGGATAATCTTACCAGTGCGGGATGTGTAAGTCCTGTAACGGATTAGAATCCCCGCCTTCAGAATTTGGCACCAAAACACCAGCAGTAAATGAAAGTGCTGTAAATCACTCGACCAACTTAGCTTCATGGTACATTGTTCGAAAAAACTTCCACCCTGGGTTTGAATAATTATGTATATCTTAGCTTCACATATCCACATCTATGAAAACCAGGATTGAAGTTTTCGCACTGAGCCATGTCACTTTGTACATGTACCTGTACCAGGAAATGATACCGAAGAATATATACGGCACTCTCATAAACTGTTCTAACAGAGCCGTTAAAACACATATTTAGTTCAACTATACAATCATATAGGAGTGACTCGCATGTATGATCATACAGTTTTCCTCAAATTCGACATAAAATAATAAATTGACAGATATGAAATCCTGTTTCTGGTTCTATATTTGATAGCCATTAAAGACAACCTGTATCCTGGTTCCTGAAAGGCGACGTCATGTGATAGATAGGTGTTGAAATACATTCTGTATAAAATAAAGCACGGTTGTTTTGCCAGTAGAGGTCGAGGAGGGCCTGGTGTTATTAACAAACATCATATGAATGTATATACGAAATCATACATCATCAGCAGGCGACTTCCTTATGCCTATCAAAGAAACGTGAACACCAGAACAATAAAAGAAGTTGTTATTCATATAAAATAACCTTGTGTAATATCATCCTTGGTTGACTGGTTCTCTGTATGCGTCGGCCTGTAGGGTCTCTTTACTGCGTTGTATTTTATTTGTATTCTATTTTACCAGAAGCACATTAACTAAAAGTGTATTGATTAGATTTGACTAGCTAGACGATACTGGCACTCGTCAAACATTTTACTATATTCTCGTCACCATGGTTACAGCAAGACGAAATGCAAAGGCGCCTCTTGGGGATTCATGGGTGTGACTAATTGTGTACGTTTCATAGGCTGAGTAATCAAATTCCAGTATCAGCTCATCTCCCGTGATGCAACACCTCCAGTTTTGTTTTGAATCTGTGTGAACACAACACATACCAATCTTACCACGCAACTACGTCACATCATGTGTTGTTGGCAGATAGGCGGTGGCCAATGCATCCTAGCTGGTCTAGTGTAAGAATGCAGACTTCTAATTCATTCTCTTCTGATTTTACCTGTAGATATGTGGCATCAGTCCTTCATATAGCCCACCTGTAAACACGCGTATTTTATAGCAGGGGTCGACACGCCAGATACCCTATCTTATGTGTTGGATTATCGTGAGGCAAAATATACCTTATTCTAAACGAATTATAAAGAATATTGTACATCACAGTGAACTCGGTATTGACTAAGCATGTACGGTGTATGTAAGAGAGATGTTGGACTGTTTGTTGTGGGGTTGGTTCTGCTGCTGACATTTGTGGATATTACCGATGGGCATGTAGCTCTGACATTTCCCCCTGCCAGGAAATACGACCTGGATTTCCTGGATAACATCCGGAAACCCGCTCCATGTGGCATGGCCAGAGGTAAGTGATAATTTCATTCACCTCCAGACACGATGTATTTGGCATGATTTAAGGGTTGGATGTTTTGGACACCCGAAAAATATATGCCACGACAAGGGTTCAGTCAACAGATAAGTTTCGAACACCCAGGATATGTGTCTTGACATACTAGGATCGAATCAACGTATAATGTCCGGACACTCGAGATAAATGTGATGTGTTAGGTCAACATATAGCTGTAGGCCTATAAGCGCGGACACCCGAGATTTATATCTTGACAAGTATTTAATACACCGACGAGCTCCGGTCACCCGAAATGTATGCCATGATATTGGTTGAATCGACATATAATCCAAGATATATGGCATGATATGGACTGAATCTTCAGTAAAACTCAGGGCACCCGAGACGTATGTCATACATGACAAGGGTCTAATCCAAGGATAAGTGCCGCACACATGGGATATGTCCTAGCAAGGATTGAATCCACAGATAAGCTCCGGACAAATGAGATATGTCATGGCAGGTCGGGAATCAACAGATAAGCTCCGGACACCCGAGATAAGTCATGGCAAGGGTTGAATCCACAGATAACCTCCGGACAACAGAGATATGTCATGGCAAGTGTTGAATCCACAGATAAGCTTCGGGCACCCGAGATATGTCATGACAAGGGTTGATTCAATACATAGACAAGCTTTGGACCCCCAACCAATATGTGAACAGTCCACATGATAACTGCTGGCCATCTGAGATATATGACATGACGAGGCTTGAATCTCTTCGTTAGCGTTGGACATGCAAGATGCATGACATGACAAGGGTAGACGCATGGGGTACCTATATGGCGTGACAAGGGTTAGCTTTGGGCATCCGAGGTTTATGGCATTACAAGGGATGAGTCCACAGATCAGCTCTGGACATCGGGCCCAGTATGGTCCACATATACCCACTTTACATCAAAGGTCACCACCCACACACACGTTCGCACCCAGTCCAACCCGACCTGCGATTTCTCTACTACATACGTAGTTACGTGATCTATTCTTCTCAGAAGACACCCCGAGGAGAAACTGTCCTACAGTCTACATCTACGCGCCTCAAACTGCGCTTTCTCTACTACTGATGACATCAAAATGACCTCCTTCCTATCTCAAGGTCGTTCGATGACCCACTCACATAACCTAATCATGGGAAATAGACAAGTTTCAAAGTTAGAATTGCCTCCTGCAGCGCTTGGATCATTTTCAAATAAGGCATCACTGATTTTCTCCCACTTTTATTCGCACGAAACAGAACAACAACATGACGAAAACGTCAATTTTATGGTACACCACATGGCCGCCATTTTGAATTCATCCATGATCCTCTGCTCGCGGGGTTATGGAAATCGGCTTATAGGTGCAAGTCATTGTTATACTTTCCCTGTATATCTGTACCAACTTCATATTATCATTCATCTATTCCAGGTATGGGACCGACCACAAATCTGGTTGTGGGGACTGAGTTTAATATAACTTGGCATTTAGCCTATCCACATAAGGTAATTTACGAACTTTGATTTTATGATACCTGAAATTTAATTTCGAAATTCACATTCATCTCAAATTGATAAAATTAAGACCTATGAAACCTGAGTCTTGAAAATTATAGCCTATAATGTATTAGATTAACGCACAAGAACATAACTCCAAGCTCTATAATGTTTCAGACATCTGTTCACTTATCGAGCCCTAGGAGGGGCCTAGTTCTGTCAAATCACGCGGTTTATTTAGCCTTCATGCATGGTACGTTGATTTGCCGGAGGTAACAAGTTGATGTACATCCTGATGAATGAGAAACTAAAAAAAAAAATTAATAAAAAATATTTAAAAAGATTTCGTTATAATATAAAAGGTTGTTTCTTTAGCAACAGTTGGAGACTGAAAACACGAGGCTTTTCATGATACTTGTTTATGTTTATATTTGAGTGCGGACGATTACAAAGAGTTATCTATATATAGTTGTTGTTTTTTTAAATCGGTCTTATTCTACTGTGAACTGGTTTATGTATTATCACTCAGGAGAGTAGCGTTAAAATAGGAGGTATGTTTTGTGGCTGGCTGTACAATATGGCACAGTTGCCCGGCTTTTGGGATATTGGACGGTACATTTTCAATAAATTATGAAAATAATAAATATATACTTTTTTTAATTCGTTTAATTCACTTTTAAAAAATATTTTCTGGCTCGTCTCTGACTCAAATAAAGTCATTCACTTTGATGTCAAGCCGAGTTTGCTAGTTTTAATTTTGTTTCAAATATACTCTGAACTCTATGACCTAGAGATCAGGGTATATTCTTTTTCTATGTCATAGAGGTCAGAGTATATATGATAGAAATTAAAAACTAGTAAACTCTGCTCGACATCGAAGGAATGAAAAGTTGAGTCAAAGATGACAGGCAAAAAATTTTAGGAAAAAATCGAATTAATTTTTATTATTATTATTATTAATTTTCATAATTTATTGAAAATGTACGTAGACATCTACCATCCAATATCTCACTGGCCAGGCAACTGTGCAAAAACGATATGACAAACAGAAGTTGTCTGGACGCATTTACCTCCGCAATGTTATCTTTGTTTAGCATGCTTCACATATATACAGGTATAGGCATTGTCAGGACACTTTATGTTATACATTTTTTAAGGGATCGTTTCCATTAATCGTTTTTTCTTCAGTCGCGATTTTTCTTCAATTTTCTCGATTGAAAAACGATCAGTCGCGAATCAGTCGCGAGGATATCGAGAAAAAAATGAGAAAAAACGATTGAACCTTTTCTGGAAAAAACCATTCTCTCGCGATATCGTTTTTGAATCGTTTACCCATGCGCGATCCGTTCTTGATCGCGAATCTTCAATCGCGAGAGAATCGGTTTTTTTTCAAGGCGCGAGAGAATCGTGAGGCGGAGTGATATTTGACACATAGGCCGTGTTGCCATCGTACGCCGCTCTATCCGCGAAATGGGAACTACATGTAATGTTGATTGCGGATTTGTCGATGGAAAAACCTATAGTACTATACTATACTGTATAAATGCTCAAGATTACAAGCGTCTAGTCCGTCATTCATAATCCAGCCGTCGTCCATTAGAGAATATCCGCGTCCATAATCCAAAGACCTATTCCATTTCCATATAACAGTATTAGCACCAAATTCAAAAAGACAAAAGTATACATAAACATAGGCTTGTTTCCTGCAAGAGAGAAGCGGTCAACAGTTTTCAATGATGCCGGCAAGACATCATGATGTTCCAAAATATCAAATCCGTATCGCTGATCAGTATTCTTAATCCATAATATTCGTTATAGAGTCGTCATCTAAAATGATGTACCTCAGTCACGCTTTGATTGTGACTGTTCATATGAGAGTACCATGAGGATCTTGAAGTACACTGGGCTCATACGGCCTAGCGGGTTAAGCGGAATTAGACACATGTTACGAAACGTAGCCCATAGATCTTGCGCGCTACGTTCGTATTTTGCTATCAGCATGCGATATGTATCGCCAAATTTGAGAAACTTTGAGTGGAGGCGCTTGGAGGAATAGCCCTGTTTTATAAGTTTCTGCAACAATGTTTTGTGACGTTGATTAAAATTATCACATTTAACACAGGATCTAGCAAATGCTATAAGCGAGATATGTATACGCCATATGCAGGTCCCACTGGAATATTACTATCCAGAAAGGGATAGTTTACGATGTCGAAATTGTAATCATCTCTTTTGTCATAAAGTCGACGAGAGAGAATGCCCGCTTCATTTTTATAGAGATAGAGATCTAAATAAGATGTGCCTGTGGGGCTATCTGTAGTTTCCTTCAAATCCAGTGAAGGTGGATATATATCCTTCACTGCGTCATTTATATAACGATTATCCACAGCGAGAAGATCGTCTATATAGCGTTTGGTGAATGAGAAGGAACGGGCTTTGAATGGATCGGTTTTTGAAAGCGCCTGCATATAGTCATATTCATAAGAGAACAAGATACAGGTCAACCAACAGGGGTGCACAATTAGTACCCATTGGAATACCTATATGCTGCTGATATATTGTGTTGCCAAATTTCACATAGATATTCTTAATGAGAAATCCAAGCAACTCTATAAACAAAGAAACACCCCATGAATGATATCTCTTGTATGTGGTAGAGCTAAAGAATGCCCCATGGCTTCCGACATTACTATATCTACGATCAGTCTTCTTGAACACAGATACTATTAATGAACTTAGACGGTCAATAAGGTCCTGATGAGGGATTGTAGTATAGAGAGTCGAGAAATCCCATGTGGATACATGTCTGTACGGTATGTGATCTTTAGCATCAAGTTCTTCCGTAAGACATTTTGAGTTTTTCAATATCCACATACATTCAACGCCAGAGTTCTTGAAAATAGTGGCGCAATACCTTTCCCAAAATGCTTTTACCTCCTGAAGGGCCCTCGCCAATAGAGTTGAAAGAAGCTTGGTGGTGCAGCTTCTAGAACCAGCTATGAATCTAGCTTTGTATGGTGATTTATGCATTTTGGGAGTCCAGTATATTTTTGGTATGTCGCTGTGATTGGTTGGAAGACAAATACCTCTTTCCTTGAGAAACTTTTTGTGATTGTTAAATAAATCTTCCAGAGTAAATGCAGTTTGGGAGTAAGTAGACGTATTTGATGAAGATATGTCTACACTCAATTCTTTAACCAGCACCTGGTAATAGTAATATTTACATATGAATATTATATTATTCGGAGCGTTGTCTGCTGGGACTATGACGAATTTACTCTGGAGATTTGCTAGACCTTCTTGCGAATTGCGGTTTCTCAGTACTTGTTTTGCTAGGGGAAGAGAACTTCTGTCAATATGGCGGATTGTTTCAACGACCTTGCTCTTGGTGAGGTCCAGCCAATCAGCGAGTACTGTAGGTTCAACTTTTTCTCGCTTGGACCAATCAATAACGTACTGTTCTAATGCAGACAGGACTATCTTCTGGTCCGCCTTCAGATTTATTCTTCTTGGCTCTCTATATTTAGGTCCTTTCATCAGGAGTAATTTCAGATCCTTATCACTCACCACATCAAGGTCACCAGACACAATATGTTTGCATGGTGTATAGATAAAGTTCGACAATTCACAATCACAACTATAGCCTCCTGACGTGTATAAGTCCCAGTCAAACTCCTTGACAGCATTGGAGTAATTGAATATTTTGGTGGCTATAGATTTAATGTACTTATATGAAATGCAAGGAGGTTCTGTGAACTTAAAATAGTTTGGTACAGCGTTGCGTACCTCTGGATCATTCAGGATTCGAGGTAAATTAATTATGTCCAGTCCTTTATCTAAGTAGTTGAGTTTCAAGAAAAGCCGATCTTGAGATGTTTCGATTATGTTCACTGGACGATACAACCGAAAATACGCTATATCTTGACATACTTTACTGATTTTTGATGGTATTATATTTCCTGAAGACGCAGATAGCTGTATATCTCTGGCTATTTGATTTAAAGCTCTCAGAGGTAACGCATACAGAACTGTACGTAAGCTATGTATACTATTGGGTGCGTTAGTTAAACCCACTAAGTAATTTAAAGGGATATGATCGTGAATCATCGAACTATTAAACTTTCGCCAACCATGGCTGCGTTGTCTCCGTTGATGGGGTTTAAATAGTTGGGTAATGTTGGATATATTTGAATGGCGGTTTGTAGCATTGCCGAACCCACTGACATTATCATTTAAACCAAACGGAAACACCGACCCAAGTTCTAGCATCCAGAATAATTCCCGCTCTCGGATTTTTCTCTCAAATCCAAAGGGGGAATCCTTAGTAGATGGATAGACGACGTCTATGATCTGAATACTAAAGTTATCCCAGCCACGGTCGGGTCCAGAAAAATGCCTACCTATAAGCAATTGCTTTTTCCTAACGGATTTTCTGTGACCGTTCACCCTAAGATGGAGTCTTTGGGTGGTCTTGCCAACATACTGTTGACCACACTTCTTACAGGAAACTAAGTAAATACAGTTTGTAGTAGAACAACTAAGATCAATATACGAGTTAACAGAATATGAGTTACCAGTTAACGCGGAACTAAATGAAGCTGAAGTATTAAAGAGTGGACACGTGAGACATCCACGGTGTCCACACTTAGAAATTTTGAAATTATTACATGTAGAATTCGGTGCTAAACAATCATCAAGCGTAATATTGCAAGGTTTGATGTCGTGGCCTTGCTTTGCTGTCAGAAATATATCTGTCATTTGGATTGAAAAAGGTCTTAGTGCATTTCGAACTATTAGAGACTCGGCCGAGAAACCTGCACTAAGGTTCCTCGGGTCTGTCTTCATATTTTTTCTTTTAGTTGTGCTCATTATGTTTGTTGGGTGTGCAGGGGCCCGGCCTCGGGGACAACTTGTCCACCAGCAGAATCCAGGCATACACAGGTTAAAATTACAAGCGTCTAGTCCGTCATTCATAATCCAGCCGTCGTCCATTAGAGAATATCCGCGTCCATAATCCAAAGACCTATTCCATTTCCATATAACAGTATTAGCACCAAATTCAAAAAGACAAAAGTATACATAAACATAGGCTTGTTTCCTGCAAGAGAGAAGCGGTCAACAGTTTTCAATGATGCCGGCAAGACATCATGATGTTCCAAAATATCAAATCCGTATCGCTAATCAGTATTCTTAATCCATAATATTCGTTATAGAGTCGTCATCTAAAAATGATGTACCTCAGTCACGCTTTGATTGTGACTGTTCATATGAGTACCATGAGGATCTTGAAGTACATGGGCTCATACGGCCCCTAGCCCCGGGTTAAGCGGAATTAGACACATGTTACGAAACGTAGCCCCATAGATCTTGCACGCTACGTTCGTATTTTGCTATCAGCATGCGATATGTATCGCCAAATTTGAGAAACTTTGAGTGGAGGCGCTTGGTGGAATAGCCCTGTTTTATAAGTTTTTGCAACAATGTTTTGTGACGTTGATTAAAATCATCACATTTAACACAGGATCTAGCAAATGCTACTAAGCGAGATATGTATACGCCATATGCAGGTCCCACTGGAATATTACTATCCAGAAAGGGATAGTTTACGATGTCGAAATTGTAATCATCTCTCTTGTCATAAAGTCGACGAGAGAGAATGCCCGCTTCATTTTTATAGAGATAGAGATCTAAATAAGATGTGCCTGTAGGGCTATCTGTAGTTTCCTTCAAATCCAGTGAAGGTGGATATATATCCTTCACTGCGTCATTTATATAGCGATTATCCACAGCGAGAAGATCGTCTATATAGCGTTTGGTGAATGAGAAGGAACGGGCTTTGAATGGATCGGTTTTTGAAAGCGCCTGCATATAGTCATATTCATAAGAGAACAGATACAGGTCAGCCAACAGGGGTGCACAATTAGTACCCATTGGAATACCTATATGCTGCTGATATATTGTGTTGCCAAATTTCACATAGATATTTTTAATGAGAAATTCAAGCAACTCTATAAACAAAGAAACATCCCATGAATGATATCTCTTGTATGTAGTCGAGCTAAAGAATGCTTTATGGCTTCCGACATTAATATATCTACGATCAGTTTTCATGAACACAGATACTATTAATGAACTTATACGGTCAATAAGGTCCTCATGAGGGATTGTAGTATAGAGAGTCGAGAAATCCCATGTGGATACATGTCTGTACGGTATGTGACCTTTAGCATCAAGTTCTTCCGTAAGACATTTTGAGTTTTTCAATATCCACATACATTCAACGCCAGAGTTCTTGAAAATAGTGGCGCAATACCTTTCCCAAAATGCTTTTACCTCCTGAAGGGCCCTCGTCAATAGGGTTGAAAGAAGCTTGGTGGTGCAGCTTCTAGAACCAGCTATGAATCTAGCTTTGTATGGTGATTTATGCATTTTGGGAGTCCAGTATATTTTTGGTATGTCGCTATGATTGGTTGGAAGACAAATACCTCTTTCCTTGAGAAACTTTTTGTGATTGTTAAATAAATCTTCCAGAGTAAATGCAGACCCGCATACACGTTCGAGTTTCTAACACTTCAGTCAGACTGTATAAAGTTCGATCATTTTTTCTTCTTTCTTTTCCATTCTTTGCCTAGTGTAAAACTATAGCGTGTTTCTGTACAGTTGGCGGTTATATAGATACGATGGGGATATTGAAAGAAATTGAAAAAAAATATCTATATATATACATAGGAATAATGGTTATGCATATAATTATAACTTCATATTTACATATATTTTGTACGGGACACAGACCCGGATATGGTCAGATTGGGTCATTCGCACTTGCAATTTCGTCTATTATTTTGGGTATTTCTGTGTTTTAAAGCTGGTATTATTCCAGATTTCTTGTGTAGTATTTTTGGTGAACGTTTTTGGCATCTGTGCGGGCTGAATTTTTGAGTTGATTCGTCAGATTTTCGCTGTACGCGTGGTTTTTTGTCCTACGATCACCATTTTCCTTGTGTAGATAGATAGCGCTGTATTGAATATAACATTGTCATACGGGGTTTTGAGTCTTCGAAAGCACTTAATTATTAATATATAGCGCGGGCTATTTGTAAAAAATTTCACAACTGGTTAATCCAGTAAGAGATGAAATTATATACTATTCAGTTGGTTTTTGGCTTGAGCTTCCCTTTGGAATCATTCATAGTTCATTTATCAAAACATAAAATTAAAATAAAAAGTATTGTACATATGCGAATCCAACCGTTATATGCGATTCAATCACCATTGTGATATGTATTTGATATAAATATGAAATCACTGCCGCGAATAGTCTTATAATAAATAAAATTAACTTGATGGTGATTTTTTGAACTTATTCACATCTCAATAGTTTAAAAACTGTACCAAAACATGAATGGATACCCTTTCCTAATGTATGTTTTACTATAACAAAATATACATATTTAATTACACTATTTTTCACCTTAATTAACCTAGAAATTCTCGGCTGGAGGGCTAAGCTGTTCTGGGTTATCGCCATGCGCCCATTCACACCTCTATGAAGCCTGTGCCGTAATCATTCTGATAATGCAATCAACGACGAACTCAAATCCACTTATGACCTGTACCCGGTATTTACAAAACAAGATATTGTGACTATCATCCTGTATTGTTTATACCAAGTTGCATGAATATATGAGGAAATTATCGAAAGTATGAAGGGAATGACTGAACATGAATACATTGTCGACTCACACGATTATTGAATAAACATGTAATTTTGTCATTTACGCTTCGCCAGCGTAAATCTGAGCGCGAACGTCACAGGAAGCATGGTACAGGTATATGTATAGATATTTCAAGCATACGCCCTACTTCGGCTTGTAGGAGACTATAGATCGTGAATCATATATATTATTCGGTTATCTTGAGCATTTATACAGTATAGTATAATACTATAGGTTTTTCCATCGACAAATCCGCAATCAACATTACATGTAGTTCCCATTTCGCGGATAGAGCGGCGTACGATGGCAACACGGCCTATGTGTCAAATATCACTCCGCCTCACGATTCTCTCGCGCCTTGAAAAAAAACCCGATTCTCTCGCGATTGAAGATTCGCGATCAAGAACGGATCGCGCATGGGTAAACGATTCAAAAACGATATCGCGAGAGAATGGTTTTTTCCAGAAAAGGTTCAATCGTTTTTTCTCATTTTTTTCTCGATATCCTCGCGACTGATTCGCGACTGATCGTTTTTCAATCGAGAAAATTGAAGAAAAATCGCGACTGAAGAAAAAACGATTAATGGAAACGATCCCTTACGTTTTGTCATATACCGGAAACGTTATCTCGACGTTCTCTGTATTCATAACCAATCATTCCTTCCCACGGGAATTTAAAATCGCTCTTATTT
Source organism: Hanleya hanleyi (assembly GCA_036873755.1). NCBI lineage: Eukaryota > Metazoa > Mollusca > Polyplacophora > Lepidopleurida > Hanleyidae > Hanleya > Hanleya hanleyi. The sequence goes on along the minus strand of JAVTVY010033188.1, from coordinate 13,864 downwards.
TACGACCTAGCCCTACATCGGAAACGTTGTGATTTGAACCAATCACATTAGCTCTCACAGTGCTCATCCTTTCAACAGGGTCTTTCTAATTACCGTCCACAGCCGTCCGTGACCGTCCCCTGCCTTCCATGGCCATAAGCAGCCGTCCGTGATCCATGTGTGGTGAACCATACAGACCCAGAATAACATACCCACCTCTTCTTTTGATGTTTATTTTCTCGATTTCAACGATTTCAAGTGCATCACCTGTAGGCAAACGTGTCGCCTTATCGCACCGCCACCTTTCTTCATCGCGATAATAACCTTGCGAGGACAAAATTGCCCGAGAGCCAGTGTTAGAGACTCTATTTCCCAACAGACGTTGAAGCTATAAACGGTCATGATATTCTCGAATTAAAATTCACATTTTGTCTGTAGAAAACACTGAGCCGAATGACAGAAATAATTTTGTCATCGTCTCAAAAAAAAAAAAAAAAAAACTTCTAATCTGCCTTCAACGGTTACGAGACTTTTTGGAAACAAATCCATCTCGTATGTAAAACGGAATCACGAGTAAATTACAGTTAAATATATCGAAGAGGAACTGTAGAAAAGTAGAATATTCAAGACAAGCCTTGTGGTGATAACGGAGGGAGAGAAAATTTCCACAGACAATGATTATCTGACCGGGGACGGCTGCAGACGGTAATTAGTAGGATCCCGTTGAAAGGATGAGCAGAATCTGATTGGTTGAAAGCACAACGTTTCCGGTGTAGGGTAAGGTCGTAAAATAAGAATGATTTGAAATTTTCGCGGGACGGAATGGTTATGAATACCGAGAACGTCGAAATAACATTTCCAGTATATGACAAAAGTAAAGATGAGAACAGTTTAACATGTTTAAATTCCAGCGAGAGGACAGGATTTGCTTATGAAACCAGAAAACGTCTAGAGCTCGATCAGATTGCGTTGTGTTTAAAATTAGACGTTAGAGATCATGTGAACTTAAAATACACGTCGTCAAGTTGAACGTAAATCACGTGGTGTCTAAAGTTACACGTTAAATATGGATTTGTGGCGCGAACGCAAGATTTGATGATCAAATTCAAAGTGGCGGTCATATACGGTCATCGGAAAGTCATACTTTTTCATGTTGCTCGTATAGCTCAAGGCAGTGTTCTTAAAACCAAGAACTCTCTGAGCACAATCTATCATCTTACGCCCATTTTGAATCTGTTAACATATGTCTAAAGATAGAGCTTTCATGGTCAAATTCAAAATGGCGGCCATTCGGGGTAATCTGAAAATCATACTCTTTTATATCCCTCTTATAGTTCAAGGTATTATTCTTAGCTCATGGGGCAAGGGGTATTTTCGTACTCCGTTTTGGGGTAATTTTCACTATCCGTTCTCAGTTCAGAGGAAAACTAATATTGCGTACACACGTTCTGGACATATTCCACGTTCACCGTATTTTCCTACTTTTAATTCTCTGTTCTCTGTTCTACCAAGTTATAATTTTGCGTTCCTCGTTTTGTGAGATTTGTTATTTACGTTCCCGTGCACACCGTCACTCTCGTATGCTTGTCTGCAAGAGGGGACGCAACTCTAGCGGATTCAGCTCTTCTGATAAGATAAGATAAGATTTATTGACGTAAAATTATACCCGCAGGGGGTTAAAAAAACCTGAATACAAACAGTTTCAGACATATACATGTAGAAGACAGACACGGATGACGGACAATACAAAACAATATACAGGACAAATTTACATTAAAATGTGCACAATAAGCGCTCACAAATCCATGGGACTGGCACACAGTGACCTGGGGACTGGTAGTCTTCAATGCACAGCCACGTTTAAATAGGGTATATTGTATGCTATATAAGAATTTTTTTTAACCATCTATTAACTGGAAACAGTCGTAAACAAAATGGGCTACATATTTAGTAATTTGTGGATTAGTGCAGGATAACAGCTCCACAAACATGTCATCAGTGCACATAGATTTATCGCTTATTTGGTTCGCCAATTCAGCCATTAGTTTTGCCCGACGCTCAGAAAATTTGCAGCAGCTAAGAAGGAAGTGTTTTTCATCCTCTAACACACCACATGTATTACAGAGTCTATTACTTCGTGGGGTTTTAGAGTATCTACCTGTCTCAATTTCCAATCTATGGGCACTGATTCGAAGTTTAACTAGTGCAGATCTATGTTTTCCATTACTCAGAGACATTAGATTTCGCTCATGGCGGGGATAAGATTTCACGAGATTATATGTTTCAAGTTTGCTGGAAGATGATACCTCGTCTCTCCATTTTGTCTCATAGATTTCATGTAGAACAACTTTCATAAACTTAGTGCTAGCTTTGGGATTTGGGCAACCAAAATTTTCCCATACGTGATACGACTTAAGGCTTTGTAGCAGACGTTTCATATAGTGCAACCAATTTTGTGCATTGTTTGCCCGATTAGCCTCACACTGTTCAAGAAATGCCTTGTACAGTAGGGAGGATGGATCAGCATCACGAATATGGAAAAAATATTTAATGCTCTTTACAATAGCAGAGAAATTAATAGGGGTTCTCCCCAGTTCTCCACGTACACCGGCATTAGTAGACCTGGAGTTTACTCGTAACACATGTTTACAAAACTTCATATGAACTCGTTCAATATCATTTGATATGTGTGCGTCGAAACAACCCTGTTGTGGAGAATGACGTGATCATGAGGGTCATGAGTGCAACAACTACTTTCTTCTTTCGTTGGTTGGCTCGTTTATGACATGTGCTAAAGAAATCCCCATAAATCCTCTTCTTCGATTCCGTGGTCCAATTTTGAAATTCCAATGGCGACATAGGCCTACAATTTTTTTTATAAATCCACATCCGAAAACCGTCCTTAAATATCACTCAAGTTACTTATATGGGTTATTTTGTTTACAGTTTTGGAGCAAGGGCGGATCTACGGGGGGTGGGGGTTCCGGACCCTTTCCCCCTCCCATGAAACCTAAAAAAAATATTTTTTTTTGGAGGGATCAGCGAACCCTGAGATTCCATGTAGGAATAATGTCTTGAAATGATATGTAAATTAACTGAATGTGGATTATGTAATTAGAGTATCTATAAGTGTATTAAACAGACCATCATCTATTCATGTAGTTTGTGAGTGTACTATTTAAGTTGGAGTTTCAATATGTATATCTAAAATCAGATATTATCGCCGCGAGCGCACCACGTGTAGTGGTGTGTTATAGGCCAGTAGGCCTGTTTTGTTTGTGTTAGACCAGGAAGTCAAAAGTTGTCGGGCATATTCTTCAATAACGCGTGTTTATGCGAAACAAATGTGAAAATAGAACAATAAATCTACCTACATTGTGTTCAGATTTTTTTTCGGGAAAACGCGTTAAACGCATCTCCCGCAACCTGGAACCCCGGAGCTTCCGGGGCCTAGGCGGCCCCTGCACCCTCGCCTGTCAGGCTGTGAGGATCGCTTATTTTAACTTTGTGTAAATGAATCGGTATCATATTGGTTCTAATGTTCCATGATGTAAAAGTCATTTATCTGTTAAATATAACTAGAAAGTCAAATGGATTCAGGCATGAAGTATGGTTTTTTCAATATCGATGCGTGCTTATAAATGAGAAACAAACGTGAAAATAGAACCATAAATCTGCATACATTATGTTCGAATTTATTTCCTGGAAAATGCTTAGAACGCATCTCCGGAGATCTAGGAATTCGGAGCTTCCGGGGCCTAGGCGGCCCCTGGACCCTCACCTGTTGGGCTATGAGGATTTCCTTGTTTTATCTTTTTGTGAATGAACCGTATCGGTAGGCATCTTTGTTTCCCTTCCATGAACTAAATGCCATCGTTTTGTATGTTTTAAATATAAATAGAAAGTCAAATGGATGCAGGCATGAGGTGCGATTTTTTCAATATCGATGCGTGCTTATAATTGCGAGAAAATCGTGAAAATAGAACCATAAATCTGCATACATTATGATTAGTTTTATTTCCGGGAAAACGCTCAGAACGCATCTCCGACGATGTAGGATCCCGGAGCTTCCGGGGCCTAGGCGGCCCCTGGACCCTCGCCTGTTGGGCTGTGATAGTCGACCCCCCCCCCCATGAATTTTGGCTGGATCCGCCCTTGTGGAGTATATAATGAAATATGTTGTCAGCTGTGGACAATTTCCAACGTTTTCCGATGATTACTCCGCTGCATGTACTGACATTAACAACAATATTAAACAGCGTGGTAGCTAATAAAGACACACTTGAGTTCTTCACAATTGTTTTTTCTTCGTTCTTCGTATTTGGATTATTTTTTTATTTTTTCTCCGTACTAGAGATATTTTTTTTTACGTTCACACGATCGCTTACCCCCCCCTTGCCCCCCCTCTGCAAATTCACCAAAAACAGAGGGGTCTCTAAGTATAGCTTAACATCTTACACCAATTTCAGGTCTATTCTGAAAATCCTGTTTTCCAAATAGCTTGTCTAGAGCAAGGCATTATTCTGAGTTGATTGTGCAAATTTATCAAAATCAAAGGCTCTTCCATCATAGACAAATACCTTGTGCCCATTTTGAATCTATTTGTTTATTTTTCAGATTATGATAGTTAAATCCGAAATTACATCCAAAGGAGTATGTGACACCCCTACAGTGTGCGATGAAGGGGCAATAAAAAAACACAGCATACTTGTTAATGTTATCCCTTTACCTTTTGAACAAGGTACCCTTCAAATAACAAGCGTCTGGTCCGTCATTCATAATTCGGCCGTAGGATATCCGCGGTCATGATTTCCATATTCCATAACAGCATTAGCAGCATTAGCAGCAAATTCAAAAAGACAATCATAGTATACATGAGCATAGGCTAATTTCCTGCAAGAGAGAAGCGGTCAACAGTTTTCAATGATGCCGGCAAGACATCATGATGCTCCAAAAATATTTAATCCGTATTACTGATCAGTATTTTTAATCCATATGATATTCGTTGTAAAGTCGTCATCTAGAGAGTAATGTATCTCAGTCACGCTTTGATTGTGGCTGTTCATATGAGTAATCTTGAAGTACATGTGTTCATACGACCCCTAGCCTCGGGTTAAGCGGAATTAGACACAAGTTACGAAACGTAACGCCATAGATATTGCACGCTACGCTCGTATTTGGCTATTAGCATGCGATATGTATCGCCAAATTTGAGAAACTTTGAGTGGAGGCGCTTCGTGGTATAACCATGTTTTATAAGTTCTGCAATAATGTTTTGTGACGTTGATTGTCATCGTCACATTCAACACACAGGGTCTAGCAAATGCTACTAGGCGAGATATGTATACGCCAAATGCAGGTCCCACTGAAATATTACTGTCCAGAGAGGGATAGTTTACGATGTCGGAATTGTAATCATCTCTTTTGCCATAAAGTCGACGAGAGAGAAGACCCGCTTCATTTTTATGGAGATATAGGTCTAAATATGATGTGCCGGTAGGGCTATCTGTAGTTTCCTTCAAATCCATTGAAGGTGGATATATAACCTTCACTGCGCCATTTATATAAAGATTATCCACAGCCAGAAGATCATCTATGTAGCGTTTGGTGAATGAGAAAGAACGGGCTTTGAATTGATCGGTTTTTAAAAACGCTTGCATATAGTCATACTCATAAGAGAACGGATATAGGTCAGCCAACAAGGTACACAGTTAGTACCCATTGGATATGCTGTTGATATATTGTGCTGCCAAATTTCACATGAATGATATCCTTTGTGTGCAGTAGAGCTAAAGAATGCTTTATGACTTCTGACATTAATATATCTGCGATCAGTTTCTTGAACACAGAGACTATTAATGAACTTAGACGGTAAATAACGTCCTGATGAGGGATTGTAGTATAGAAAGTCAAGAAATCCCATGTGGATACATGCCTGTACGGTATGTGACCTTCAGCATCAAGATAAGATATTTTGAGTTTTTCAATATCCACATACATTCAACGCCAGTTTTTAGAAGTAGTGGCGCAATACCTTTCCCAAAATGCGTTTACCTCCTGAAGGGCCCTCGTCAACAGGCTTGAAAGAAGGTTGGTTGTGCAGCTTCTAGAACCATTTATGAATCTAGCTTTGTATGGTGATTTATGCATTTTGGAAGTCCAGTATACTTTTGGTATGTCGTTATGATTGGTTGGAAGAAAATACCTCTTTCCTTGAGAAACGTTCTGTGATTGTTAAATAAATCTCCCAGAGTAAAAGCAGTTTGGGAGTAAGTAGATGTATTTGACGATGATATGTTTACACTCAATTCCTTAACCAGCACCTGGTAATAGTAATATTTACATATGAATATTATATTATTTGGAACTTTGTCTGCTGAGACTAGGAGGAATTTACTCTGGAGATTTGCTAGAACTTCTTGCGAACTGAGGTTTCTCAGTACTTGTTTGGCTTGGGGAAGGATACTTCTGTCAGTATTGCGGTTGTTTCAACGACCTTGCTCTTGTTGAGTTCCAGCCAATCGGCGATTACTGTAGGTTCAACTTTTTCTCGCTTAGATCAATCAATAACGTACTGTTCCAATGAAGACATGACTATCTCCTGGTCGGCTTTCAGATTTATTCTTCTCGTCTCTCCAATTTAGGTCCCCTCATCAGGAGTGTTCTTAGGTCCTTATCACTCACCATGTCAAGGTCACCAGTCACAATATGTTTGCATGGTGTATAGACAAAGTGTAAAGTCCGACTGGTACAGTCACTTCCAACCTTTGCCTTGATGGCCACCGATGTACAGGGGTACGCGACTGACTATAAGATCGTCATGCAAGACGCAGTGTTATATTCTCATTTTTTTTCGAGAAGAGATAAGTAAAAAAATGTTAATTCTCCACAAAAGTCAAAGCAAACCTCGACTTTAAATAAGCTGTCCTTACCAATAGGTGGTATACTGTGTTTTCAAAGGTTCTTTTTTTTTTATATTTGAAGCGCTCGTTATTGAAACTGTGTTCTGTATAAGCAGACTTTCTGTGGCTTATCGCTTAGTTAATGCTGTCAAGTTTCAAATAAAGTATATCGTCCGAAATATTGCAGATTTTCGTTATATATCTTTGCCATGTCGTACCATCGTACTACCGACCTGATTTTATTAGAGCGATACTAGGGCGATCGTACGATGCGATGGTACGATGCGATAATACGGAGCCGCTGTTTTGTGTTTCTTAATAATAAACAGTTCGTTTAGCCTTTTCGAACCGTTCGTTATTGAAAATCTGTTTTGCGTCTCTCCGGAGAAGATGTCCGCAGTCGGGGGTGCCTTACTTCAGGTCAAAGAGCATGTACATGTCCTGGGGGAAGGGGTTGTTCCATCTTTAAAGGCACCCAACGCAAAATGGGTGTGGCCGGGGTACATTTGTTTCGACAGCATCACCAGGTAGTGGGTATTCAAACCAATGTTCCAATGCTCTTTGTTTTTACTAAACAGATTCTGCAGATTATGCGGAACTGCCGATGATGGCTGTCTTTTGTAAAGAGCTGGGCCACCCGATCATCCGTCTCCGCCATGAGATCATCGACGACCACCAATATGTCCGGTTTCAAGTCGGTCAGGTTGGTTAATCCTTCCTCAAACGTGACATGGTGCATCGTCCCGCACGCCGCCTGCATCTTCGCAACAACACACGACCCGGGCAATGGGTGGTATAACGAGCTGTCAGCGTGTTGAACGAGTTTCTGGACGCAGTTCTTCTTACATGAGCCCGTCGTTCCCGCAATGAGGCAGGTGAATGGATGTTACCACATGGGGTCCATGGTTTGGTGCTATCTGGATATGAAGAATTTGGTATGATTGCGTTAGTGCGTTCGCCGTGACTTGTCGTATACGGCTGGTATTCAGGTGTAGGGGTCAGTGCAATATTTGGTGTGAGGCTCGATGTCGACCAGATCTGTATCCTTGTCTTTGAAACTGTGTGGTGGTCGCTGGGGTCGTGTGAGGATTGACTGGTGCTAAGGTGGACGGTGTAGAGTTGCACACACGGCTGGGTGTTTTGTACTAATTTGGATGTCTCGAGAACTGGGAGATACGATGTGTTCAAAGGCGGTTGCACTATCTCCATAGCACTGTGTTCATGATCGAGCGTAGAATGAACGCTGACGGCTGTCGTTCCTGGTTTTATTACCTGTATATGGTAGGTTCTGCTTGTGGACTGTTAGTCTCCGAGGCCCACTTTCTGTACACGTCTCTCGACAAATATATGTAGGTTTATTGCTTTGGTGGTAAATTTAAGCCGTACGACATTACAGGTTAGTTTTCCTGGGTGTTCTTACATTCATCGGGTTTACCCCATGTTGATTTACGTTTACTCCATCAGACGTCAGTAGTATACAAAGAGGATATTGATTCGGATCCACCTCACTGCGCCTGCGCGATTGTGGCAATTTTGAGGTGTGCGCAGGGAGGTGTGTGGAGGGGTTCTGCGCAGGTATGACGTCACTTCCGGTTTGGATGAATCGGGCGTGACATTGGGGGCATGTATTTCTCCGTGGTGATGCAGTCTGGCGGTGATACGGTCACTTCCGCGGCCACAAAATAGTCCCATGTCAACCAATGTTAATGTATATGGGGAATGCCTAAAAAGAGTATCGGAATTGACGTTTTGTGACCGAGGTGGGCCCCTAGTGGACCGATTGGGTCGAGTGAGGCGTCAAAGTGAAGCGCTCCTCGAGGGCGATCCAGTCATGGGCGGGTGCATGTAAAAATTTCTCCAGAAAAAAAGCGGAACACGGACTTTATCCTTAAACTAGGGGAAAACTCCTATCAACCCTATCCCAAAGGGGTAATATCGGTCCCCGGCTTATCGGGGCCTGCCTATCAAGTCATGGGTGGGTGTATATAAATTTGCTCCGGAAAAAGAAAACGGGACACGGACTCGTACAATTATATGTATTATACAATATTCGGGGAAATGCCTGTATGGGGGGGTCATTATAGACCAATACTGGCTATGGGGGTATAGGTCCAACCTGGAATTGTTTTTGTGGACTTTACTATGGGTTGTTTGGTCTTGTTTTTCTCGTCTCGCCAAGAAAAACACGATGGGAGGGGGTCCCGGAGCTAAGCGGTGAAATTTTTCGAAAAGTACGGGGTAGGTCTGTATATAGCCCCATACTGGCTAAGGGAGTATAGGTCCAACCTGGGAATTTTTTTGTGGGCTTTACTATGGCTTGTTTGGTCTTGTTTTTCTCGTCTTACCAAGAGAAACAGGATGGGAGGGGTCCCGGAGCTAAGCGGTGAAATTCTTCAAAAAGTACCGGGTAGGTCTGTATATAGGCCCATATAGCCCCATACTGGCTATGGGGGTATAGGTCCAACCAGGAAAATTATTTGTGGCTGTTACTATGGGTTGTTTGGTCTTGTTTTATTCGTCTCGCCAAGAAAAACACGATGGAAGGGGTCTCGAAGGTAAGCGGTGAAATTTTTTGAAAAGTACCTAGTAGATCAGAATGGTGTGTTTTTTATTGCAAGTCGCGTCAATCTGCGCATGCGCAGTTGAGTGTAGTAAGTAAAGTGGCCATCTTGGGGCAGTGAAGGAAGGTATTTGGGGTAGAGAGGCACCATGCTTGGTCCGAATGCGTCGTGGGAGGTGTTATTTTGTAGCTCTGGGATGTATATCCCAATTTGAGGGCTATCAACAGCATTTGTGACGTCATCGGTGACGTCATCAGTAGGAGTAGTAGCGAAAGTGGAAATTTTGGGGAAGTGAAAGAAGGTTTTTGGGGGTAGAGAGGGACCATCCTTGGTCCGAATGCGTCTTGTGGGGTGTCATTTTGTAGCTCTCGGGGTGTAGATCCCGATTTGAGGGCTGTCCATGTCATCTGTTTTGAGGGATATCCGCGTCAACTGTGACGTCATCGGTGATGTCATCAGTACGAGTAGTAGCGGAAGTGGGCATTTTGGGGCAGTGAAGGAAGGTATTTGGTGTAGAGATGGACCATCTTTGGTCCGAATGCGTCGTTTGGGGTGTCATCTTGTAGTCCTCGTGGTATAGACCACGATTTGAGGCATGTTCACGTCATCTGTGACGTCATTGGTGACGTCATCAGTACGAGTAGTAGCGAAAGTGGGCATTTTGTGGAAGTGAAGGAAGGTATTTGGTGTAGAGATGAACCACTATTTGTCCGAATGGACCGTGTGGGGGTCGGGGGTTTTCCATGTTTACTGTCACGTGAACGGAACCGGAAGTTGTCACAAGACAGATGGCTTCCATGCACAGAATACATATACTCTGCGCATGTCCATGTATTCTGTGCATATCCATGCACATGTACTATGTGTCTGTACATGTACTATTTGCCTGTACATGTAATCTGTCAATGGTTCATACTTTATGTAAGAATCATGAGACAATGCATACACTAGCCAGGTCTGAGATACAATAGCCTCGTCTGTGGACAACAATGTGTCTACATCTGTACCTTTTCAACGACTCAAAGACCCAGACAATATGTCCTACTTGAAGTATCGACCCTGTCAATACACATCTTCCTTGTTCATGTAAATTTACTCTGTGCATGTCATTCTACATGTACTCTGTTCACGTCCATGCGAACATAGTCTATTCAAATCCATGTACATACCCTCTGTCCATGTCGCTATATAGCTGAAATATTGCGGAATGCGACGTTCAACCTTAATTCTCTCTCTCTCTCTCTCTCTCTCTCTCTCTCTCTCTCTTTCTCTCTCAATGAACACACACTCTGTACAATGTCGCATGATGTAGACCGGTGAGAGAACAACAACAACTAGGATGACAGGCCAATCATTTTATTATCCCTCCAGTACATCATACCCGAGCTGGGGGAGCCGCGTTGGGTGTGTTTACAATACAAGTAGCCTCTTGTCCAATCAGAGGCCGCCATTTGCAACAACAACAAGGATGACAGATGAGAGAACAACAACAATAACAACAACTAGTTTTCATATAGTTTATTCTCCCCAATGTTACATCATATCCACGCTGGGAAAGTTTACAATTCGAGAAGACTCTTGTTCAATCAGAGACCGTCCTTTGGTGCTGTATCTGTCATTTTCGTTCTTGCCCGTTAGATGTATTCTCGGCTGCTCTTGTCCAACCAGAAGCCGTCCTTGAGAAAGTCCCATCTTCGGCCATGTTCGGTCTCATCCGTTTGTTCTAATCGTCGTCGGGCAGTCCAGGATATTGTTCGGGCAGCATGTCCTGAAGGAGTTGTTTGCGCATCCTGATCGCATTTTCCAGGGCCTCGGTGGGTGGTAGCTCCATATCCTCTTCCAAGTGACGCTTGGTCTTTATGATGGACCTGTGCGTGGGGTCGCCTTTCATTTCAAACGGTAGTAAGGTATACTGTTCATAGATCGCCATGGCTGTTTTCCTGATGCAGAGGCGCATTTGGGTGTATGCCTGTTGTAAGTTATCCTGTCCGGCGTCCTCGAACGCTGCAGCGTGAGCATTGATAGCTGCGCTCACAATACGATCCCAGAAGGTAGGTTCTGCCACTCCTCGGAGTCTTCAATCCCATTTATATTTTTCTGGTGTCGCATCATATCATAATGTCTGGTGAACGTGCGTTCACACTCAGAGCGAGTATAAGCCATGTTGACGGTTGAACGTCGAAGGTGCGTGTTTTGGGAACAAACTTGCTTTTATAGACAGTAACACCCGTCAACGCTTAGCTTAGCGCTTCAACGCCCTGGTGAATTAGCCCAAAAGCTCTGATTTTCATGGAATTGACACTAACTCATCGAAATGCGGTGACGCTTGTCGTTACGCTCGTCTCAGCGCCTTAACACCCATCTCAACGCCTTAACTCACTTTCTTAACGCTTTAACGTCGTTTAATGATGCGTTCGAACAAATGTTTCTTTTGTGCTATGCTCTGACATACGCCGCTTTCCAGTTCATGGCCGAGGTTTTCAACATTGACGCTGTTCTTTCAATTTCTATATGGGCTGGATCCTTATCCAACAATTTCATATGTGTCACGAGGTCGACATACTGCTGATGTAAAGCCCGTCGTAGTCTGAGTGCCTCTTTCGAATACCCTTTGCGTTGAAACTTGTTTTCTGTGGCCCTCAACGTCTTGCCCATCTCGGCGTTCATACTTTCTTTGAACAAATCCTTCCATAGCCTCGAGTTTACATTATGTTCATTCCCTTGTACGGGTTTGAGTTGGTTCTTCACGGTTGGGTGATATTACGAGACTGATGGTATGAAGGGGCCCCGCTGTATGGGGGTGGGTTGCTGCTGTTGCTCTGCCAGATGTGGACTCGGTGGATGGTGTCGGGGTATATGACGTTGCGGCGATCCCTCGCCGGGTAACAGGTGGGTCTTCAGCGGGCGATCTTCGGGGGTATGGGCTTTTAAATCTACGAACAGGTAGCCGTACGGACGACTTGTTGCCCCTTGAAACGCCTGCATGAAATGCTCGATGTTCTGAGGAGAAATTCGACTACCAAACACACGGAGTTGTGCTCGGTCAATGAGATTGGAGAACAACACAAAGTATTGGCAGTTCAAGGCAATATCTCTGGACGCATTCCCTTGAGGAGTCAAATACATGACGGACAGATCCCGATGATGGGATCCTTTAGTAAACAAGTCGGCGACGTGTGAATTGTCCTTGGCCGCACTCATCAGATCATCCAGCACTACCACGTTGGTCTGCTCGGGGTCAAAGTAATACGGTTCGTTTATGTCGTGAGGAATCCCTGCGACGAAGCTCACATTCTGTAACCTGGTAGTTTCGTAGGCGGGCTGCCATTGGCTATAACACCAAACAACACGTGTCGGAGCTGGGGTTGCCACACCTTCCTCTAAGAACTTCATCACCAATGACGTCACAGATGACGTGAACATGCCTGAAATCGTGGTCTATACCACGAGAACTACAAGATGACACCCCACACTACGCATTCGGCCCAAGGATAGTCCATCTCTACACCAAATACCTTCCTTCACTGCCCCAAAATGCCCACTTTCGCTACTACTCGTACTGATGACGTCACCGATGACGTCACAGTTGACGCGGACATCCCTCAAATCGGATCTACACCCCGAGAGCTACAAAACGACACCCCACACGAAGTATTCGGACCAAGGATGGTCCATCTTGGGTCACAGATGACATGGACCGCCCTCAAATCGGGGTCTACACCCCGGGAGGTCTACACCCCGAGAGCTACAAAATGACACTCCACAAGACGCATTCGGACCAAGGATGGTCCCTCTCTACCCCCAAATATCTTCCTTCACTCCCCCAAAATGCCCACTTTCGCTAGTACTTCTACTGATGACGTCACCGATGAGGTCACAGATGCTGTGGACAGACCTCAAATCGGGATGTACACCCCGAGAGCTACAAAATGACACCTCCCACGACGCATTCGGACCAAGCATGGTCCCTCTCTACCCCAAATACCTTCCTTCACTTCCCCAAGATGGCCACTTTACTTACTACACCCAACTGCGCATGCGCAGATTGACGCGACTTGCAATAAAAAACACACCATTCTGACTCTACCCTACAAAAGCTTCACTTGGACACCTCCCACGACCCATATGGACCCATAGTGGTCCCTCTCTACGCCAAACACACCCCACGCACCCCCCAAAATGCCTGCTTTCTATGCTACGGCCAGACTGCGCATGCGCAGAATATTGAAAACGGACGACACAGTCGGATGCTCCTCCACGAGATCTTCAAAATAAGACTAGGGGCTCACCTAGACCCCAAAACGTCCACCCAGTATGGACCTATCCCCCCATAGCCAGTAGCCCTATATGGGCCTATATACAGACCTACCCGGTACTTTTCAAAAAAATTCACCGCTTGCCTCCAAGACCCCCCCCCCCCCC